>BGPT01001687.1:100800-134259 GCA_003297045.1 Symbiodinium sp. clade C Y103 | reverse complement strand
CCCCCCCCCGAAGAAGATCCCCTACACCCCTCTACCGAGGGGATCTGAAAAACACAAAACACCACTCTGTGAGTTCGGTGAAACAGTTCTGTACATGTTGCCAAACTCAACACACATTCCCTCTTCATGCCAGGCATCTGGCTGGGCAAGGACACAACATCCAATGAGAAATGAGAACCTCATTGGAATTCCCAACAAGATTGTTCGAGCACGAACAATCAGACGACTTCCAGCACCAGAGAAGTACAACAAGCAACTGATGGACGTGATCAACAGGTCACCAACACTTCCATACACAACCGGTGGACCATACGTTTCAAGACCACCAGTGTACAGACCACTGAGGAGAACAGCAGCAGCAGAAGCAGACACACAGACCTCTGAGCCAGGAACAATTGCCAACAACACAGAAGGATTAGACAAACAAAAGACCATTGAAGGAATGAAGAATGAGATCGACTCCATGAAGAAACAACGAGTGCACATGGAAGTCGACACCAACACTCTGACACCAACACTCTGACCAACAATCACGATGGGTTCTCAGAGGCAAAGGCAACAACGTCCGTGCAAGGATCGTCGCAAAGGGCTACACAGAGACGGCCAACGACCTCGACGACATCTATGCATCACGCCCACCTTTTGCTTCTGATAGCGAGAACAGGAGACATCTCAACAGCTTTTCTACATGCCGCAGCAGCAACAGCAAACCTCGACATGTATCCACCAAAGGAGTTTTACAGACCAGGGGACAAGATCATCTGGAAACTCCACAAAGCCATTTATGGACTAAGAAGTAGTCCAAAAGCATGGCAAAGCCACCTGGCAGAAGTCCTGCAACAACTGGGACTTCAACGCAGCACCGCAGAGCCCAACATCTTCATGACACCAACCAGGGATTGCTACATCCTTGTCTACGTCGACGACCTTCTCTTTCTAGGGGAACAACAGGCGGTGGACAAGCTCTTCACAGCCATTCAGCAACATCTTCTTCTACGACCAACAGGTACACTCGAACCAGGGAAGACAATTTCCTTCCTTGGTCGCAACATCACCAACAACGGTGATAGCTACGACATTTCACTATCCCAGGACTATGTGGTCAACATCTTGGAGGAGAACAACATGCTGAATTGCAACCCAGCACCAGCACCAGGAACAACAGCACTGAAGACGCCAACAGCTGATCACGAACAACCTCTCTCACAAGATGAACATGCAGCCTACAGGAGAACGGTAGGCAAGCTACAGTGGATGACATACACTCGTCCAGACATCAGCTACGCAACAAAGGAGCTGGCCAGAGCACTACAAGCACCAACGACGGCAGACCAACAGAAGCTGAAGCATCTCCTCAGGTATCTCNTACGCAACAAAGGAGCTGGCCAGAGCACTACAAGCACCAACGACGGCAGACCAACAGAAGCTGAAGCATCTCCTCAGGTATCTCAAAGGAACACAACACAACAGGCAGTTCATCAGACCAACAGCAAAGATACCTCCAACGCAGATCCCAGACCTCAACATCTATGTGGACAGCGACTGGGCAGGCTGTTCAGAAGCAAGAAGATCAACAACAGGCTTTGTCATCACACTACTTGGAGCAACAATCAACTATGGCAGCCGAACACGGGCAACAATTGCACTCTCAAGTGCAGAAGCAGCTAGCTGTACGCAATCAACACAGGAGCAACACTGCGCAATCTCCTCATGGAGCTTTTCAACGTCCAGAAGGTCAACATCAAGATCCACACATATTCGTCAAGTGGCAAGAGCATGGCAACAAGGATAGGATCGTCAAGGAAAGCAAAACACATCGACCTGAAACACCTCTTCATACAACAATTGATCTCACATGACATCGTGAGACTCAACAAGATTCACACCAACGAAAATCCAGCAGACATTTTCACCAAATACATATCAACAGAAACACTCCACAGACACTTGCAGGCACCTGGGCTCAACACCCAGCACAACATCCACTACTGAGTGGATGCAGCAACAGCAGCAGCAGCAGCAGCAGTTTCACCACGTTCGAACAGCTAATGCATTATGCGAGCGCGTGCTCAACTGCGTGAGCAAACATTGCACACACAGACATACACACGGTCGCGTTTGAGCCATGATCGGGGTTATCAACCGTTGATAACATCTCCCTTGATTCGTTTCATCCAGTATTTCAACAAGTTCTTCTTTTTCTTTGGGAATCCCAACATGGTGATCTACCCCAACTACATCTTCAACATGATTGACTTAGTCAACGTGAGATCCAACATGATCTTTTCTGCATGATGATTTGTTTCAACTTGATCCTTCCCAACGTGAAGGCCAACTCTTCGTTTTTGACGCGTGATGACGTCAACATGGTTTTTGGCAACAGCGTGTGATCAGTTTTCCTTTTCCCCACGTGCCAGGTGAGGGTTGTTGGATTTTATCATGGCTGCCCGTCGCCCGCCTCCTTCTCCTCCTCCTCCTCCTCCTTCTCCTCCTCCTTCTCCTCCTCCTTCTCCTCCTCCGCCTCCTCGCCAGCTCCAGATCGCAGTGGGCACTGCCGGACTTCATCTGCCAGCTCCAGAAGCGGGCACTGCCGGACTTCATCTGCCAGCGCCAGATCCCAGTGGACACTGCCGACTTCATCTGCCAGCCCCAGATCCCAGTGGGCACTGCCGGACTTCAGCCGCGAGCGCCACATTTCAGTGGGCACGCGACTGCCAGATCCCAGTGGGCACTGCCGGTCTTCAGCCGCGAGCTCCAGATCGCAGTGGGCACTGCCGGACTTCAGCCGCGAGCTCCAGATCCCAGTGGGCACTGCCGGACTTCAGCCGCGAGTGGGCGCTGCCGGACTTCAGCCGCGAGCTCCAGATCGCAGCGGGCACTGCCGGACTTCAACCTGTATACATGCCAGATTGATTGCCAGAAAGAATGCCAGATAGAATGCCAGAAAGAATGCCAAATAGAATGCCAGAAAGAATGCCAGATAGAATGCCAGATAGACTGCCAGATAGATTGCCAGAAAGAATGCCAGATAGAATGCCAGATAGAATGCCAGATAAAATGCCAGAAAGATGTCAGAATACATGCCAGAAAGAATGCCAGATAGAATGCCAGAAAGAATGCCAGATAAAATGCCAGATAGAATGCCAAATAGAATGCCAAATAGAATGCCAGAAAGAATGTCAAATAGAATGCCAGAAAGAACGTCAGATCGAATGCCAGATAGAATGTCAGAAAGAATGCCAGAAAAAATGTCAAATAGAATGCCAGAAAGAATGCCAGCTAGAATGCCAGAAAGAATGTCAGATAGAATGCCAGAAAGAATACCAGAAAGAATGTCAGATAGAATGTCAGAACATATGTCAGATAGAATGGCAAAGCATATGTCAGAGAAAATGTCAGATAGAATGCCAAGAGGAAGAGGANTCAGAACATATGTCAGATAGAATGGCAAAGCATATGTCAGAGAAAATGTCAGATAGAATGCCAAGAGGAAGAGGAGGAGAGGACAACTCTGATGAAATCTAGAGACCTTCAGTCTCTAGATTTCATCAGCGTTGTCCTCTCCTCCTCTTCCCTGCCAAAAAGTTTTGCCAGAAAGAATGTCAAAATCTATATCACACTATATGCCAAATAAAGTCTTATGGTGGGGATCACTCGAAGAAAGTAATTGTGCAATCGTTTTGTGTCAGCAGACACTCAGAACAGACGGCCAACACCATAAATCTCAACATGATCTCATCGCATTTCAATGTTGCGGATGTCAACATCCCTGAGAGCAACGAAGTGATACCGCTTCTTTTTGGGGACCAAAAGATGTTGGGGATCACGGCAACACCAGTGACTCCCAACACCGTAGAGAAGCCAGATGGCTCAACAGCGCAGGACTACAACAAGGCGGCTTGTCTCGCCAACATGGTAGTTCATGTAGTTCCTTGGCTGGTCATCACTGTGGAGATGGCCCAGCTCAGGCAAGTCTGGAGTTACAACCCTCCTCAAAATCAACAAATGGCATCCCCTGCTGGAATGCGGTCAACAATTCCAGTACGTTGGGGTGAAAACACCAGAGAGGCTCCGTGGCTCATCAACACTGGCGACATGGTTGACGGAGCAAACAACAGATGAGCATCTCCAACAGCACTTCAACGAGGTGAACAGTTATCGCTTGTCAACAAGCGTGGATGACATGGATGAGAACAACGCAGGCGAACGATCAACATGATCATCAATGGGATGGAGCTCAGATAGCATCCCGGTGCTGAACAGCGCCAAACCAACAGAGCTGATGAGCGCAACAGGCAGGACAACGCATGAGAGACGGAGGTGCGCTTAATTCAACAGGTGTGTAAAGTCTATTCATCCAACACCTGCGGCTGCGACAGGTGTATAAACATAACCAAGCCATGGGCAGTTGTACAGAGGATGAACCAACACCACTGCATGCGTAGACAACATAATGTCGTTTCAGTTTCAACATGTCCGTAGTTTCAACAGTAGTTACAACATTTAGTGAACACTGACCCATTTGTGAATATGTAGTCGACATCTGCTGGCTAAGATAGCCAGCATCTGAGGGGTCCTGTCAATGTACATGTTCAACATGGCTTACCAACATCGGCCTGTGGATCAAGGCCTTGAGTCAACTTCCAGTTGACAACACACAACAGAGTGCGTGCACAGCAAAAGGTCCAACAGCTGCAGCTTGACAACAAGTGCTTGAAACATCTTGCACTTTTACACCCCCAACCAACATCAACCAACATCAACCAACATCAGCGTTCCCCTCCTGGGCTCGTCCAGGTATCCTGGCATGCCGCCTGCAGAGACGCGTCCACCATACTGTGGCTCGCGGGCCTGCGAGGTGGTCACTGTACCGTACTGAGTGGTTACCACTGGTGCTTGCGGATGGGTTGCGGCTGTTTATCGTTGTTTATGGCAACTACATGGCTCTCATAAGCTGGCCTCGATCCGGTAGCCACCTGGTGGATTTTGGCAAAACTCCACCAAATCAAATGGAAGAAAAGACAATACTTGAAGTGAAGCATTGGTGAAAACAAAATAAGTCTGTTGGCAGCACCTTGTGGTTCAATATGGTTCAATCCAACAGTGACACCGACACTCTAAGCTACCCACGAAGAGGCAAATCACCATCACTTGTAGGGGGGTCCCATACCAAGCGCAGCTCGTTTGCCCTGGCAACACATTCCCAGTGGTGTCACCGCGTTACTATCTGCTGGTTCTTGCCTCGTAGCACCTCTCACCACGTGTAGGCTACGAACAGGTGCTGGAGTAGTGCCTAGGAAGAACCTCAGCGAAATGTCGGGTCAATTTCAGAATAAACAGCTGGTTGATCAGTGTTGATCGGTATCAATCACGGGATTTTCCTCCTGGTCTTGGGCAGTCGGACCTACAGATGATGAGACCCACTTCCGATTTGTTGTCTTTGTTGATGATTGACCAGGTGCAAGGCCTCCCAGCGGTGCCAAAGAATCGCGGCAGCCGACACTGCACAGCTGCACCTCTTGTTGAAGCGCTGCTCCAGTGGAACACAACCTGGTCACAAGCTACTGCTACAAAGATCTTTCCACCTCCAAAGAACATGCAAAGATCTTTCCACCTCCAGAGAACATGCAAAACTTATCCAAACTTGGGGTCCAAGGAACATTGGCCCAAAAGTCTCCTGCTTGGAGTGCTACTGAGCAGGTTCACCCGCTCCTGTCAAGTCAGAATGCCAAAGATCACATGATGCGATCAAGCATCAAACACTGCTGGCTCCTCCCAAACATCAATGCAGAAATAGTCAACGGGCCTCAACCAAGTGAGAATGCTTCAAGTGCAGCAAGTCAGTGTCAAGTGCAAAATCCATTTACGTCAATGTCAACATTTATCATGCAACTAATGTGAGGACATTGTAACCACACTGAGCCACCGACTCTGGTAACCGAACAGCCGTGCGCTCTTCTACGCGCAAGAAAGGTTGTCCAACTGCAGCCATTTTTCGTCGCGCTGATTTTGCCACTGCAATACAACAAATGTTAAGATATGCCATTTTTACATCACGACATCACGGCTCCGCTCCCGGCAACCATCGGCAACCCCTCCCACCTGGAAGCATGGCCTTTAGCTCATCTTCCGTCAAAGGCCCTGCACTGAAAGTCTCATGGTCTCCCAAAGAATGAAACAGCTGCGCTATGAAACTTGGTATGACGAGTGTCTAAAGACACTCTTTGACGTCTGAGATCAGTTAGCTCAGTTCCAATCTCAACACATCAAATCAAATCAACCATTTTGACATATATTCTAACATGTATTTTAACCATGTAATTTGCTGTTTTCACTAATATGTGTTCAGGCGAGCAGCCAGCAACTGGTGGAGCCGGAAGTCGAGGTTTCAGTCGCTTCGCCATTTCACCAGCCTGCCATGTTGTAGGACTCATCGCAGACCAGGGTGACAACTTGATACAACTTGGTTGATGTGGTGAATCGATTTTAAGCCTTCCAATTAATTGGAAATGGTTTACAGATTTTTATCCAGTGCATACAATGCGTATCAACTGTTTATACCATCCATTTCTATCCATTTCTGCTACAATTCTCATTTTTTTGACTTGTTCAACAAGTTTATTGTATATTTGATGCTGGATGAGGTCGCTCCTGGATGATGAACTCATACTCCGGGGCACGCTCTAGCCACCCGGACTGAGGCGCAGAAATACCCATGAAGTGCAGACCCAGCTGGTAGCCTTGTCATCGGGATGTGATTTTTTTTTCGAAACAGGAAACGTGGGAAAGCAATTCATTTATTCAATGAACTCATTTGTCGGGGGAATAGCTTTTGAGATTTATTAGCATCTTTTAACAATCTCAAGATGGCAAACATTGGGTAAATGGAGTCATGGTTGGCTACACCCCCCCCCTCAACCCCCCCCACCCCAACCTACCTTAGCAAGCCTGCTGAGGAGGTTCAGCTTTCAGCTGCTGAGACTGGCTATTCTGAATGGCACATTTTGGGAACAGAGGCATTTTCAACATCATGATATTATTTAGATGATTTGGTGTCCAACCATTTCCGTAGAACGTACTGGGTTTGAATGCAAAGATTGGATCGGATTTGGGGAATCAAGATATTCAATGCTGTGTCCTGACTCTTCTTAAGATGGCTCAAGTTGTATACTAGATGAGCGGCATTTTGTTTGGACTCCTAGCAAAGTTGACGTGCCAATTGCCGGCCAATGGGGTGAAACCATGGGTTCCTGAGGGTTTGAAACTTACGGCCTTTTGGTTTACCAACGGCTTGCCAAGGCCTTGCGGCCTTGCTAAGGCCTTGCTGAGGCCTTGCTAAGGCCTCGGTAAGGCCTCGGTAAGGCCTCAATAGGCCCCAAAATGGTCAAAAACCTAATGTTTTGCAGGATATGGGACCAAAACACCTAAAAAACACGGTGTTTCGCACGATTTGGTACCAAAAATCGTGAAAAACACCATGTTTTTCACGATTTGGGTCCGCAAAAACACTGGTGTTTGGCAGGATTTTGAAGTACTCCTCACATAGTTTAACTTGTCAAGCATTCAACTCCAAATAGGCTAGGAAGAAATGATGAAGAGAGCATTGTACATAAACATCATATTGTTTCGGCAATCTTGTGATAATTTGCCATAAATGTCATGAATTATCAAGATTCTTGGTAGGCCCTGCTGAGAGGAAAAGGCCTTATTGAGGTGCTACCGAGGCCTAAGTGACTAGTAAGCATCTGCTAAGGCCTTAGCAAGATTCCAGGGGGGAGAGGGGGGTCGAGAGTGGGGGGGGGGGGTAGCCAAGCATGAGAGTATGGTCGAATGGTTAAGTTTACCAGCATAATCAGCATATTAATATGAACAGACTGAACACATGTCAAATATCAGCAGGAAAAGTATGGAAAAGTCAGCAAAGGAATCGAACGCGCAAGAAAACCAAGGACTGCCAAGAAACGAATCCCACGAGACTTGGCATCATCCTTTTGCCTGGCCAAAACTTAGTTGCGAATGAGAAAATCCTAACAAAACATCAAACAAAAAGAACAAACATCAAAAAAACATCTAAAATTGGCCCAAACTTAGTCCAGGGTGGTCCAGGTAATTTGCCCAAAACTCGAAGCCTCTCTGGCACACTGGGAGGCGGAATGGCATCCCTGGCCGATCATGTCACTGGACGAGAAGAAAAGGAATCCAGCAAACGACCTGCCTGATGCCAAACCCCGCACCATACCCAGCATTTGGTCGCATTCCTGCAGGATTGTCGGGTTTATATGGGCTGACTCATGCTTGCTACACTTCAACTGACTGGTTCACTGCATACCCCTTCTGCCCGGGAGAACTGAGGATGGGACAAACGCTGGTTCTGCCAATCTCCATGGCAGGCAGGTTCAGACTCAAAATGCTCGAGCAAACAGGTATCAAATCCTCCTATCTTTGACAGTGTGCGGGTTTCCAAGGTCACCAATCAGATTGTAAAAACATGTAAAAACAACGAGGGAAAGTTGGGGCAATAAAGGCTGGTTGGCTCAGTAGGTTCGTTCACTTCTGTGCTGCTTGTAGTACAAATATGACTGCGCTGAAAGTAGCCAATCACTTTAGACTCTAAATAGACAATACAGAAATATACAGAATATCAATCCAAATGCAACAATACATTTCTGATCCATTGAAGAGCCTAAGCTGAAAGGCTGGCCTGGTTTGAGCCAGTAGCATCACCACGGGAAACTAGAAACCATGACATGTCGGCCAATGCTGTGTCGTGTTGCCAGCACACGACGGGAAAATATCAAGCGGTGAAAAATGCCAGGTGTGAGTTGCATATCCTTGCAACATGTTCCAGCTGGTGTTTTTCTCATTTCACCCTTGTTATTTCCAATGGCCATTACGGCCCAATTCGCCCCATTGGNGTGTGAGTTGCATATCCTTGCAACATGTTCCAGCTGGTGTTTTTCTCATTTCACCCTTGTTATTTCCAATGGCCATTACGGCCCAATTCGCCCCATTGGGAATTTCCTCAAGGGGAGGGATTTCTTGAAGCCAACGACGTGGCTCGCCGTGCCTTGGAAAAGGCGCATTGCTTTGAGTGTCCCGGTGGCACTTCGTGCGGCTGCCGGTTGTGCATTGGTTTGATCACCTAGCACTTTGCANGCTCGCCGTGCCTTGGAAAAGGCGCATTGCTTTGAGTGTCCCGGTGGCACTTCGTGCGGCTGCCGGTTGTGCATTGGTTTGATCACCTAGCACTTTGCATTGGTAGCGGAGCTGTTCGTCCTTGGATCTACCAGCTCCTGCCAAACTTCCGGGACAAAGGCGTCTACTTGATTGAGCATTGTTCTTAGCTATCCTTGTCCACTTGGAGGTTTCTGAATTCGAAGAGGTGAACCTCTCTGTGAATGGCGACGGCATCCGCCACATCGTCGCCGACCTCAGACCAAAGCTCCCAGCGTGATTCTTGGATNTTCGAAGAGGTGAACCTCTCTGTGAATGGCGACGGCATCCGCCACATCGTCGCCGACCTCAGACCAAAGCTCCCAGCGTGATTCTTGGATTCCTGTTTTCACTGGTCAACCACATGACTACAAGGAGTGGAGGAAATGGATACAGCTGTATTACCACAAGATGGTCCTTGGTAAGCGAAGGGGTGAAGCAATCCTTAGCATAGTCGGTTCTTTGACTGGGACGGCTTGGAGGTTGGTTGAGGATTTCGATGTTTCAAAAGCTGAAGATGAATCTGCATTCAATGACCTGTTGAAACTATTGGATGGTCATTTCCAGTATGATGATCGAGTGCAGTTGCCTGTGGACTTTGACAATTACTTCAGCTTGACCCGCAAACCCAACCAGACCTTGCTGAGTTTTGTTTCTGACCATGATGAATACCACCGCAAACTTGAGAAGCACAATGTGACGCTGCCTGAGGCTGTCCAAGGTTGGCATCTACTAAGGAAAGCCAACCTGACTAAGGAACAACGCCAGTTGGTGACCTTGCGTGCCCCTCAACTTGAGCGCAAGAAGGTGGTCGAGGCCTTGTACCTGATCTTGGGCCAAGACTACAAGGCTTCTCATGGTGGTCATGGCAAACCCTTCCACAAGGGATACAAGTTCCGTGGCTATGCTGCCCAAGACTATGACCCTGATGAGCTCTATGATGATGCGACTTCTGAATGGCCGTCAGAATGGGCTGAAGATGGAGCCTACTATGAGTATGACGATGCGGGGAGACTGAGGAGTGGCATGATCCGATGCCTTTGACTCCAGTGCTGTGTACTACCAGCATGAGACCGAAGATGGCCTGCATGATGAAGCTCCCTGGCAGGATGTGGAGTCCTACGACCAGGCATATGCAGCCTACCTGGATGCCCGGAAACGGTTTTCAGATCTTCGGTTGGCTCGTGGGTTTTTGCCCATTGTTGCTGTCGGTGACACAAGTGCTGGCAACATCAGCCCTGGAGCGTGCCAAAGCTGCTCTACATTGTCTTCGCTGTGGACAACCTGGTCATTTTGCGGCCAATTGCCCTGTTCCATCAAGAGCTGGAACCAAACGTCCAGCTCCAGCAACCGAATCAGTTGCCCAGCTTGAGGATGCCCATGTGACCTTTCAAGATGCCAAAGGACATGAACGAGTTGATGTGGCTATGTTGGATCCTGGCACATCAGCCTTTCTTTGTGGATTTGGTCCTGCCCGAAGATATTTGACCTACTTGGCATCTGTGGGCTACCCCATTGACAAGATCAACTTCTATCGATGTCGCCACAAGTTCCACTTTGGTGGAGATGGCGAAAGCTGGTGCCACTGGGTGATGGAAATGCCGATGTGTGTCTCTGGCCCGTATGGCCATGCTCAGGTGTTCCTCTTGAAGGGCGAGACTCCAATGTTGTGCGGACGCCCCATCATTGAGGCCCTTGGTGTTGTCATGGACTTTCAACAANATGGCCATGCTCAGGTGTTCCTCTTGAAGGGCGAGACTCCAATGTTGTGCGGACGCCCCATCATTGAGGCCCTTGGTGTTGTCATGGACTTTCAACAACGCCTTGTTCGACTGAAAGATGGGCCATGGAGGGATATCTTCTTCCTCTTTGGGAGCCTGAACAGCCGATGGACTTTTCGAAGTCTTTGGATTTGGAATTTGACCTCCGGCTGGCTCCAGCGGGCGAAGTTGACCCTATGGACATGTCACTTGCCGACTTTGAGAAGGAGGAATCAGCCTTTGCTTTGATGGATTCCCTCGAGCATTCCATCGCCCGAGATCAACCTGAGCCTGGCGAATGTCTTCTGCCACGACACCATCTACGCACTTTGGATGAGCTGCTCCAAGCTGAAAGCAATCAGTACCATGCCTATGTGACTGAGGAGCTCCACAAGCCATCCAGGCGACGAGTGGTCTGGGAANGCAATCAGTACCATGCCTATGTGACTGAGGAGCTCCACAAGCCATCCAGGCGACGAGTGGTCTGGGAAGTCTATGCTGGCCGTGGCCGTGTGTCATCCTCAGCCGAAACCCTTGGAGCTGAAGTTGAGGTGTTCTCCTTGGAAACGGGCTGGGACTTCGACCAACCAGACCATCGACGGCAATTTCTTGAGCGGCTGGATTCAGAGATCCCTGATGAGGTGTGGCTCTCACCAACCTGCAAGTTGTGGAGCCGTATGCAAAACCCAGCCGCCAGAACCCCAGAGCAGCAAGAACAACTGCATGAACTCCGAGAATGGCATCATTCAGCGCATCTCCAGTTCTGCCGGAAAATCTATGAACGGCAGGTTTCAAATGGATGTCATTGCCATCTTGAGCAGCCCAAAGATGCTCTGTCTTGGCGCACCACTGCACTTCTCAAGTTGCCTGGCTATCGAGCTGAGTTTGATGCTTGCGCCTACGGTGCTCAATGCCAAGATGCTGATGGCATATGGAAGCCCACTAAGAAGGCTACTGCAGTTCAGACCACCAAGAGAGCGATGTACCTGGAGCTTCAGCGGAAATGTGATGGGTCTCATCAACATTGCCCACTCGAAGGATCAGCACCTGGCATTGGCCTTCGAACTCGGTTCATGGAGAATTACCACCCTGGCCTTGCAGGTGTGATCGCCCCTGCCCTGATGACGGACGAGATCCCCTCCATCATGGACTTTGCTGGGGCGGTCTCCGAAGAACGCCAACATACTGGCGAGATCATCAAGCTCCTGAGTGTCAACCGCCAAGATGCTGTGCGAACTGTGCAGCGGCTGCATCGCAATCTTGGGCACCCTGAGAACCAAGCCTTGGTGGAACTGTTGACCAGCCGTGGTGCTTCTGACATTGTTCTGGAGGTTGCCAAGAATTTCCATTGTGCAGCTTGCAGCAGATACCGCAAGCCCAATTCAACTTCTCCAGCTTCTTTGCCAACAGCCACAAAGTTCAACAAGATCATACAGGCTGACACCATGTGGATCAAGGTCAATGATCAAAAGATCCCCATCCTTCATGTTGTCGACCTCGCTTCAAAGTTTCAAGAGGCGACTGTGGTGAACGGTGAAAAGACGTCTGACTTCATCAAGGCGCTGGAACGACGATGGTTCCGAATCTTTGGAGTTCCGAGCCAAATCACCACTGATGAAGGACGTGGATGGGCTTCTGATGAGATGAAGGAGTTCCTGTCTGATCTTGGCATCACTCACAACATGGCGCCTGGAGAGGCACACGCACAGCTTGGGTCCGTTGAACGGAGACATCAAATGCTCCGGAAGGCTGTTGAAATCTTTTTGGACGTGGCATGCACTCCAAGGAAGGCATCAAAACAGCCTTGTCCTATGTGGTCCCTCGACTGAATGCTCAGTGCAATGTGTCTGGCTTTTCGCCGGCCCAATGGGTGTTGGGATATCAACCCCAGTTCTCTGGAGACCTGCTGGCAGAAGACCTTGATCCACCTCATCTTGGAGGTTCTCAGACCTTTGGGGAGATCTTGTCCTTGCGAACCACTGCAAAGATGGCTATGATCAAGGCGGACGAAGATCAACGATTGAGGAGGGCATTGCTTCGCCGGTATGCTGGCACCAATATCATTCTCCAAGCAGGGCAACAATGTTGGTACTGGAGGGATGCCCGTGCAAGTGATCTCTGCAAGATCCGTTGGTTGGGCCCCGCAAGAGTTATCTTGCGAGAAGATCAAGCTGATGGCAAGCCACTTCAATACTGGCTTTCTCATGGCAGTCAATTGCTGCGCTGTGCTCCTCATCACGTTCGGCCAGACTTTCGACAGGCTGCTGAGACCTTGGTTGGGGACATTGCGGAAGCTCGCAAAGCTGTCATGGAGTTGAAATCCAGAGGGGTGACTCGCTTCTTGGATCTCAATCGCGTCAACAAGCGCAACATTGAGGAGGTGATGTCTGATGAGGAGGACATGGGCGACGACTTGAACCAGCCACCTCGACATCGACCTCGGCTTGATCCCTTCACTCTCTTCTCCTGCACCAGCTGGTGGGTTGGATTTGGACTTGAGCCCCCAGGCTGGGCAGCCTGAAGTTGTGCCTGCTGAGACTGAGTATGAGCCGACGACACCAGCAGATTCGGCCACTGGACTTCCGGCCCCTGATGACCCTGGAGATGATCCTATGCCGCCACCACCACCTATGCTGCCGATTGCAGCGACAACCTCTGTGAGTGCCAATCCTGATGTGACTGGCGATGAACCTGAACCCAGTCAAGAGCCTTCTCACCCACCATCGATGCCTCCATCAATTCCACCGTCTGTGGTTTTGGAACCTCCCACAAGTGGTGCTCCAATGGTGCCTTCGCACTTTCCTGAGCTGGACTCTCCTGTCGCAACTTCGACACTGGGGCCTTTGGCTCCAACTATGACTCCAGCGACGCCTGCACCATACTTGGATCCGGCGACAGCTGCCTTGTACGAGCCTGCTGGCCCTTCTGACTTTTCAGCACGTCGTCGACGCCATGAACGGCAAGAAACTTCGATCTTTGGTCGAATGCCAAATCCACTGCGATCGGAGCATCGATCTGAGCCCTATGAGAAGCCCAAAACAGATGAAGAGGTCAACTTTTCTCAGGCCTTTGCGGTTCAGGATGTTGAGAACAGCCAGCTGCCCCATGGATGGACTTTTGATGAATCGACGGGCTACTTCCAACTGACCGACCAGGTGAATGATTTCTGGGAAGTCAAAGCTGGTTGTCTCTTGCGCCACCATGTGAACCCTCGGCATTCAACTGTCAATGTCAACAAGTTCACTGATGTTCCAATCGATCCTCAGTTCTTGGATCCTGTGCGAATCACTGTGATGAAAGGCCCTGATGGCTCTGTGAACGTCCTCAACGACGATGGCAAGGAACAGAAGTCCACTCGACACTTGTGGACTGGCCTCTCGATCTTTCAGATCACTGGTGCTGCTCGCAAGGAGCTCTGCATGTTCAGCAACCACTGTGCGAAGAAGCTTGGACGTGAAGCTCGCACCAAGATGATGCGGCAGCAGACCAAAGGTCGCAAGACAGTCACTGAGAAGAACCTGACTGTCGATGAAAAGGCCCTGTTCCAAGAGGCCAAATGCCGTGAGCTGAGATCGTTCTTTGAGCATGAGGTCTGGACTTTTGACACGGCCTCCAATGCCGATGCTGCCGGAACGTTGACGGCAAGGATGTTGTTGACATGGTCGAAAAATCCCGACGGCTCACCCCGAGCCAAAGCTCGGTTGATCGTGAGGGGATATAACGATTATGACGCGCTGACCACTGGACTTGATACTTCGAGTCGTACCACCAGCCGACTCAGCCGCAACATGCTTTTGTCGCTGGCAGTTAGCCTTCACTGGAAGGAGTGGACGGCAGATATATCAACTGCATATTTACAAGGTCTCCCCCAAGACCGCAAATTATGGATCAAACTCCCTTCGGAGTGTTTGAAGCTCTGAAGATACCAGAATGCTCCTCTTCAAACCCTGCTACGGGCAGTTGGACGCCCCCCGCAGGTGGTTCTTGGAAGCTACGCGGAGGCTCACTGAGTTGNCTTCAAACCCTGCTACGGGCAGTTGGACGCCCCCCGCAGGTGGTTCTTGGAAGCTACGCGGAGGCTCACTGAGTTGAAGCTCAAGCCCCACATGCTTGACCCCTGCACCTTTCTCATCTTCGAGACCTCGTTTCCAGAAGTTCCTCATGAGAAACTTGGTGTTGGAGAAGGTGGTTTGGTTGGGATGATTTGTATCCACGTAGACGACCTACTTGGAGCCGGCCTTGAACATTCTGCAGTCTATCAACATGTGATTGCTGAGCTCAAGAAGTCCTTCAGCTTCCGTGAGTGGAAGACAGGTACTGACCTTGAGTACTGTGGTGCTTCCATCCATTGAGATGGAGAGACTGTGAGCCTGAAGCATGGTCAATATCTACAACGCCTGAAACCTATGACATTGCCAAAACATGTTGGCCCTGAAAAAGCCTTGAGCTCATCTGAGCTGACTGCACTCCGTGGCCTCATGGGAAGTTTGTCCTGGCCAGCAGTGCAGAGTTCCCCTCACCTTCAAGCCTCAACTTCTATGTTGGCGGGGGACGTGAGCAAGGGCTTGGCTTCCACTGTCTTTGAAGCGAACAAGTTGCTGAAGTTTGCCAAGCTGAACAGTGATGTTGGATTGGTTTTCTCTCCACTTGGAGATATGCAAGATTGGCGCCTGGTGACTGCTTTTGATGCTTCATTCTGCAGCCGCGCTGATGGAACTTCTCAAGGTGGCTACTTTGTGCTCCTGGCCCCCAAGCGGATCTTGGAGACGGAGGAGGATGTGTATCACATCATCGACTGGCGAAGCTTCAAGCTTCCGAGAGTTGCCAGAAGTTCCTTAGCAGCTGAGTCTCAAGCAGCTGGATGCGCAGCAAATGCAACAGAATTTGCATGCCGCTACTTTGAGCACCTGATGAGGCCTACTTTGAAGTTGGCAGACCTGCTGCAGGTGCAATCAGTGCTTCAGCCGACGATGGTCACAGACGCAAAGTCGGTGTACGCCTCTTACCACAAGGAGTCCATGTCTTCAGTGGATCGACGTTCTGGGCTCGAAATTCGAGTTGTGAAAGAGCAGCTCCAAAGCCTTGGAGGGAAGCTGCGCTGGGTGTCTTCCGAGCGTCAGCTGGCAGATGGACTGACGAAGATGTCCACTCGACAGAGCCTGGCCGATCGCCTGAGACATGGTCGTGTGAAGTTTTTGTACGACCCTGAATATGCGGCGGCGAAAAAGAAGTCACTTTCAGAGCGACAAGCGGAAATCCAATCATCATCAAAACCTTTGCCCAATGTCGAAAACGAGATTCCAAAGTATCCCAAGATTCCAAAGCTCTCTGAGATTCCTGAAGAGACTGCGGTCCCTGACGAGTCTGAAGTTTTTGTGGATGAACCGATGACTGAGTCCAATGAAATCCATGCCGAGGAGTGTTTTGTTCAGTCTGAGGCGACGCTTGAGTATGTCAACGCCGCGAGCCATGGCGCTTCTGTGAACAAGGCCACAGTCCTGCTGAAGTATGTGTTCAAGACACTGCTGTGCTGGAACCTTTGTGTTCTCCCTGTGGCTGACAGTGCCTCTACAGAGATGTGTTTCACGACTGGAAATGTTGTGGCAACAACGGGAGCTAACAACTACTTGCTCTGGTTGCTTTTTGCGACGTTTCTGGGAATGGTTTTTGCCATTTTGGCATTTTTCAAAGAACGAAGAATCTGCGATCAACTGCAACGAGACTTGACTCATGCCCGAGTCACTCTACGTTAGATGTTGGAGGACCATGCAGCGGCAGACAGCCGTGCTGCGATTGCTCGTGCAGAATGCGGGCAGATCAACCATCGTGCCAACGTTTTGGCGGTGATGTATGATGAGCTGCACTGCTCCTTTGTCCAGAGATCCATTGGCTACGAACGAGCCCGAAGAGCCTATGTGGAGATGCGCAATACTGCCATTGAGCGTGACCGCGCCCTGCAGATTGCGACCCATGACTTGGGTGCTGGATTCGAAGCCATCGCTGCCTTGCAGACTCATTTCCGAACCTGTCCTCAAGGCGAGGGAGTCTTTACGCAGGTTGGATCTGACCTTTGGCACTTGCATGATGAGTGCGAGGAAGTCTATGAGCATGGTGGCGAACTGAGGATCTTACGACCCTGTGCTAGCTGCAATCGTCAGAACCTTCAAGAGGTTGAGGTCCCTGTGGACGATCGTGGGTTCCGAGTAGTTTCTGCACCAGCTGGTATGGAGTTCTAATGTATAGATTTCCCTCCGTGTGAGTTGCATATCCTTGCAACATGTTCCAGCTGGTGTTTTTCTCATTTCACCCTTGTTATTTCCAATGGCCATTACGGCCCAATTCGCCCCATTGGGGCACTTCGTGCGGCTGCCGGTTGTGCATTGGTTTGATCACCTAGCACTTTGCACCAGGCAAATTTCACTATCAAACAGGCTAGATCAACAAGATCCATGGACGCTTGGATTGACACAATAGTTCAAATGCTCGAGGTAACACATGAGAAGTAACACATGGTTCAGCTCTTTGAGAACTCACATGGACCATGGATTCTTTTCAGCTGTGCGGCAGGCAACGCCATTGCGTCACTGCACCTGGCCCAGTGCGTGGAACACGTGGAACCTGACAGCATCTGACAGCTGTATCAACGCGGCAGCTTCGGAACCTGCGTTCCGACCGGTTCCGACGTCAAGGGCTGGTCACGGTATTGCGTGGGTCTCGGAAACCTTGGGATCAGCTCAAATCTCAACCATTCTTGGCTGCAGCCATTCACCAAATCAAATCAAGAATGAAAGGAGTTGAAAGGAGTTGAAAGGAGTTGAAAGGAGCAAGTTTTTTTTGAAAAAACAGAATTTTGATGAAACGATGCTGGGTGCAAGGCGGCCGACTGAACGTCGGGACAGTCCCCACCTTGGAAGCGCCGAACAAGCTGCACAGATTTGAAGCCTTTGGAAACCTACCTTGAAGATCCTGTATACACGGCATTGCTTAATAAATTCCCAAAACTATACATCTTCCTTCACACCACGAGGACCACAAGTGTTCATGAATCCTGGTCATCCTTGCGGCTTGAAACTAGGCCCCCAGCTTTCCACGACCTCCGCGAAGAAACCTGAGTCAGTTGACAAAGTTGACAAAGGTTTCAACAAAGCTCAGAGCCGATCAGAGCCGTGTCAGACGAAATCAGCAGAGTGTGCTGCATCGCACTGCATCGCTACATCGTGCTGCCATGTCATTATGTGCTGCCGAGTGCAGCTGTGGCACTTGATTCGCGCTGCGTAAGAAAGGTGGACTCCCAGCGCATTGGGCCCCTCCAGTCCCTGCAAACCTGCAGATTTTTCAATCTGCGAAATTGCTTGCATGCAATACTAAACTCACAAATCAAATAAAATCAAATGAATTCAAATAGAATCAAATAAAATCAAATAAATCAAATAAATCATGAAAAAGTTTGGTGAAGTCAGTAGGATCAAGCTGGATCAGAGGTCCCTGGCTTCGGTTGTAATGGTGATTGCGCTCATTCATCACATTGTTGCTGCCCTGAGCGCCGAAACAAAGCGAAGAACATGAAAGAACCAAAGAACTGCACTGCCCGTGCGGCCCGTGCCCTAGCAGCGGCTCGAGCGGCTCGAGCGGCTCTAGCGGCTTGAGAGCGCTGCTTTTCGCTGTTCTGGGATGTTCTGGGATGTTCTGGGACTTGGGACGTGGACGTACCACTGCTGCATGTAGCGCTGCTTTGCCTCATCTACCCGAAGATCCTCAGCATGACCTCACCAAAGAGGACACATGAGATACATGAGCCGCTCACATGAGCCACTTGGATCATCAACATTCATCAAATCAAAAATTTTAAAAAGTTTCTATCATCATTTTTCAAATATTCCCTCTCTGAAAACATTTCAAATATTGTGCCTTGCGGCTCTCCAGCTGCTGAGTTTGGTGCTCAAGACCGCCAGCGGATTGTTGGGATCAAACTGGGCACCTTGGCCGTTCCCCAGTCGCCCGCAGATCTTCTCATACGACGCATCTAAGGCATAGAGGCCGCGGCTGAAAGGGCGCAGGTATGTCCGCAAGGCACATCGAGACGGAAGCCACCTTTCACACCTGGAAGCTCTGGATATGAAAACACGGTGGTGGCTGGACATGTTGAATCAGTTTCATGAGGAAATTGAGAAAGAACATGGAAGAACCGTTGGGCAATTGGGTTCAGTGACCTCCTCATCTGATTCATCTGCCGGAGAGCCAGCATGGCACATTGACACGGCAGTAGTTCAATGTGTTCAGCCAATTCTTGGCACGTCCCGTGATGTAGCTGTGTAGCTGCACCAACATTGCTGCGTTGGATTGATGTCAATTGATGTCCTTCAAAGTTTGGATTGATGTCAATGGTTTTTCCCGCAGCGTACATTGGAAGTTGATAGCCTCAGTGTCCCATTTTGAAGTCGACCCACTGAAGCCGGAATTTCCTGCCAACATCCCTCCTGGTGCCAATTTCCTGGTGCAGCTGCATGATTGCAACAGAAATTGCGTTACAAGGCAAAGTCTGAATTCGTGCGCCTTTTTGATCGTCAGGCTATCATTTGTCACGCAATGTCCAATTGCGATCTAAACCCATATTGTCCAGCAGAATGCCTCATTGTGCAGATTGTGGCCAGGGGAAGCGATTGCTAAATCGCATCATCGCAGCATGCATTCCAACATCAATACTGAAGGAACTGCCCTGAGCACTCCACGGCCCCACGTCCACACCTGTTTCTGCTCCCTGTGGTGGGCTAAAACCTGAGTTGTGCTTTCATATGCAAAAACAAAACACAAACCAAGTGACCAAGTCTGGCATTTTGGTAGCACTTTCTTGGTAACACCATGCAACACCTGTCCGCTAAGACTGGTCTCATCTCATTGCACTCCTGTTATGCATGTTTTGGTAAGGCCATCATGTTCCTACGGCCAGCTGCCACAGAGGGACCGTTTTGATAAGGCCTTCGGTTCCAGCCGCTTTCATTTCGGCGGCCACCGAGAGAACTTCCACGATCCTCGGACCAAATCGCCGGTTGAAGCCACTGCAGGCGACTGCAGGCGACTCTTTTTTTTCCCGAATGCGTAGCAAAGGGTTCTCGTTTTACCTTGGGGGTCTGGGGGTTGGGCTGTGTTCGCGGCATGTGGCCCAACCGTCCGCAACCGTTTGCCGCCGTTTTCAATTTTTACCGTTTGGCCGCGTCTATCGGGGAAATTACAAAAGCAGTGATTTTTGAACGTTTCAAACGTGTCGAAACGTCGTTTCGCGCGGCATCTGTGACACTTTGTGACATTCCAACATGTTCCATGACGTGACGAAAGTCGTTTTGTGTGGCAGGCGCAATACTTTCGCATCGTTTTCAAAAGTTGACTTGCATTTGTCGTGGCAGGCGCAGCACTTTGGCGACCTCCATCGTCATTTTTCGTGGCAGGCGCAATACTTTAGACGTGTCGCGTTGCGTGTTTTTTTGCGAAACGCATTGTCAGGGCTGCGTCAAGTGGCGACAACGTGCAAATCGTGTGGCAGGGGTGGCATTTTCTCAGATGTGATGAAAATTGACGGAAGCCTCGTACGAAATTTTCGCTTTGGAGCTTTGCAAAGAAGGTCGGAACGTCGTTTTGTGTGGCAGGCGTGGCGCTTCGTGACATTCCATCATTTGAGATGTGCTGAAAATTGAGGGAAGCCTCGTGCGAAATGCTCGTTTTCAGCTTTCCAACATGTCTTCTCTCGATTCTCTGGCTTTCTTGTGGAGTCGCCGTGCCACTGGGGCAAGCTCCAAAACCTCTCGTTTTTGGAGCTTTCCGAATAGGTTGTAACGTCGTTTTGTGTGGCAGGCGTGGCACTTCGTGAGATGCGCACGTGTCTGGAAAACGTGTCGAAAGTCGTTTTGTGTGGCAGGCGCAATACTTTTGCGTCGTTGTCAAAAGATGTGTTTCATTTATCGTGGCAGGCGCAGCACTTTGGAGACCTCCATCGTCATTTTTCGTGGCAGGCGCAGTACTTTAGACGCGTCGTGTTGCGTGTTTTTGCGAATCGCATTGTCAGGGCTGCGTCAAGTGGTGACAATGTGCAAATCGTGTGGCAGGCGTGGGACATTCTCAAAGCCTCATTTTGCGTGGCAGGCGCAGTATTTGCTGCAGTTGCATCTCACTACTTTAGACTTGACCCCTTCCAGTCTCCGTTCTACACTTTTCACTACACACTTGACAGTCAACACACTCCACACTCCACATCCCACACTCTACACTTCACACTCCTCACTCCACACCCCACACTCTACACTTTACACTCCACACTTCACACTCCACAGCCAACACTTGACACTTTACACTCTACACTTTACACTTCACACTCTACACTTTACACTTGACACTTCACACTTTACACCTCACAATTTACACTCTACACTCCACACTCTACACTCCACACTCTACACTCCACACTCTACACTTCACACTTGACACTTCACACTCCACACTCTGCACTTTACACTTCTCACTTGACACTCCACACTTCACACTTCACATCTACACTTTACACTCAACACTCCACGCTTTACACTCCGCAACACACACTCTACACTTTACACGCCACACTCCACACTCCACACCCCACACTCTACACTTTACACTCCACACTTTATACTCCACACTCCACACTTCTTACTTTACACTTCACACTCGACAATCCACACTCTACAATTCACACTTTACACTTCTCACACTACACTTTACACTTGACACTTCACACATTACATACTACAATCCCCATTCTACAATTCACACTTTACACTTCACACTCTACACTCTACACTTTACACTTCACACTTGCCACTCCACACTTCACACTTCACCATCTACACTTCACATCCCACACTCTAGACTTCACACTCCACACTCCACACCCCACACTCTACACTTTACACTCCACACTCCACATTTCAGATCCCACACTCTACAATTCACACTCCACACTCCACACCCCACAATCTACACTTTACACTCCACACTCCACACTTCACACTCCACACTCCACACCCTACACTTTCCACTCCACACTTCACACTTGACATCCCACACTCTACACTTCACACTCCACACTCCACACCCCACACTCTACACTTTACACTCCACACTTTATACTCCACACTCCACACTTCTTACTTTACACTTCACACTCCACACTCTACACTGCACACTTCACACTTCACACTCCACATTCCACACTCCACACCCCACACTCTACACTTTACACTCCGCACTCCACACCCCACACTCTACACTTTACACTCCACACTTGACACTTTACACTCAACACCTCACACTTTACACTCCACACTCTGCACTTCACACTTTACACTTCACACTCTACACTCTACACTTTACACTTCACACTTGACAGTCAACACACTCCACACTCCACATCCCACACTCTACACTTCACATTCCACACTTTACACTCCACACTCCACACTTCACACCCCACACTCCACACCCCACACTCTACACTTTACACTGCACACTTTACACTCCACACTCCACACTTCACACCCCACACTCTACACTTTACACTCCACACTTGACACTCCACACTTTACACTTCACACTCTACACTTTACACTCTACACTTTACACTCAACACTCCACACTGGACACTCCACACTCTACACTCCACACCACACACTCTACACTTTACACCTGCCCTTTTCCACTCCACACTTCACATCCCACACTCTACACTACACACTCCACACCCCACACTTTACACTGTACACTCCACACTTTCCACTTCACACTTCACACTCCACATTCCACCCTTTACACTCTACTGTACACTTTGCACTCAACACTCTTCACTTCACACTTCACACTCCCCACTCCCCACTCTAAAAAGATAACTGCCACTGCCGATGTCGCGCTTTTCATTCTTCGATGTTTACCTTTCCCATCTAGCAGAGCTTCCCGCCGACGTATGCAGCAAGTGACCTAAAGTGTTTTTTGTAATAGTTGTTTGTTGATGTGACCATCCTTCTTCATCCTGTTTGTTTATGTGTCTTTTTGCGTGATCTGCATTCGGGGTCGTTGGTTGGTCCTGTTTTATCTCAAGTTGGTCTCAAGACTGGCTCCTTGAAGAGAGATTTAAAGACACTGTGCAATGCACTTTTTGTCTAACTTGTTTGTCTAACTTAGCATCACTGATTTGGTATGTAGATTTACGTAGTATCACTCAGTAAATCTTAGTAAGGTGATGTAAGGTGTTTGTTTCGACTTTTTCAGACCTGCAAAAGTGGCTCCCCGCTTTGCACAGATCTACACCAAGCCAGGCAGCTTGGCAAGGCCACAGAGCGCGGCCACCTGAAACGACCAGCACCGTGCAATCTGTTCATATCTCTTCGATCTGGTGAATCATGAACAAAGCCACATCTCTAACCAACTGGTAACCATCTATTAAATTACTAAACCATCTATAGCGCCATCAACTAACCATCTGTGAAATCTATAACCAACACACTAAGCGCTCCCTCTGCCTGCAAGCTGACGACATCCAAATGTCTTTGCATGGCTTCCTTGATAACGGACACCACCCGTGGATAGTCGACATCACACCTGGACAAACGGGATGCGAGGGCTTCGTACAAAGAAAAAAAATCAGCTGAGGTACAGGTCTTGAATGTCCAAGGGCCAATCCAGCACCGACACCTCGCAAGACACAGCAAATTAAGCAAATTACAGCAAGAGAATGCCCAAATCATGGAAAAACATGGAAAAACATGCTGAAGTTGGTGCAAACAAAATCGGAAAATACACCGGGTGCACCACGCAAACTGAACCACAGCCATGCAACCAGGAAGTTGATGCAGCTCGTCTGTAGCTCTGCATCCTTGGATGTTTTAACTTTGAAACCAGCTCGAATTCTGATGCGGGAAAGAACCATGCAGAATGACGGTAACATCCCTGAAAATTGAACAGAACAATGCAGAGACATGATCAATTCTGCAAGAAATGGTACCCGTAAAAAGAAAATATGCATCCATATACCAATGCATATCTCCTTATCTCCATATCTCCATATCTCCATATCTCTATATGACTGTATTGGTATATTTACGTTTAATACAGAAAATATATGAAAATATTACCTATGTTACATATTCATATCATTCATATATAGCAACAAATGTAAAATAAGTTAAAATAAGAATTCTTAGCAGTAAATTATAGTAAATTATGTTAGAGATCGACGGAAATAATGTAAATGATTGTAAATCTATATGAAATCTAAATGAAATCTGTATGAAATCGTGAATAAGAAATGTCATTCGATTCATTCGGAATTCATGAATGAATAACTTTTATCATGATGTCATATGATGTCATATGATGTCATATGATGTCTATGTCATGTCGGAAACGATGTCGTTTTTCGGACCGCCTCAAGGCCATGGCCATGGGCAGACTCCACGCTCTTCACGCCCTTCGCTTCAGCCACCACTTTGGGGCCACCACGCAAAGCCTGCCATCAGCAACGAAGACACACAGAAAACACACAGAAGTTAAACAGTTTAGTTAAACATTAGTGAAACATAAGCATTACATGAGTTACATGAGTTACATGAAATGAAGACAGTGGTTTGTTAGTGTTTTTATTTGTGTTTATTGTATGTGTCATCTTCAAACCATGATGAAAGATAAGTAAAAAAAAACAATAACAAAGGATAAAATAGGAATAAGAACCAGAAATGATTGCAATGAAAAACGACGAAGAGATTACACGTTGGAACAACGACATCTACAATCATCTAGATCATCTTTTTCATCTAAATACATCTTCCTGAATTTCCACCCAAGGCACTGCCAAGGCGGTCAAAGCTGCAACTCCGTGACTTTGGATGGGCAAACTTCTTGGGAAGGCATCCATCAATGCAGCGGTGGCTGCAGCCGCACCAGGGCACACCAAAGCTGGGTTTTGTCCAATGAGATCTACCAACAAAGACAACCAACCAATTCCGATCCCAATTCCTTCAGTGCCAGAAGGTGCAGCTTCAATGAAACGATCCGCCAAAAAGCGGACATCAACTAACTCTTCACTCAACAACTTGAGAATTTCTCGTAAACTTGTGGGAATTTGCTTTCCTCGTGCTTGTGCTTCTGCACGGAAGATGTGCAAAAGTGCACCTGAAGAGGTATCGGACGTCGATGTCGAAGATTTCGAAGATGTCGATGGCAGGGCTTCGGCGGCAATGATCCGTGCCGTGGCTTCGTCCGCGACCTTCCGGACCTCCGGACATCCAGACTGCCGCGCCGTCATCAGCGCGTCCAACACTTTGGGATCCGCCAAGTCGCAGCGCGCGATGTCGTGGGAAAAGGCCAAATGACAAAGACATTTCATGGCCGCAAGCTGCAATTGATCTTCATCTGGATGTATTTGCGCCTCAATCTCATGAGACGATGGAAGGGGCATTTACGGCACTTACGGAACTTACGGCATTTCTTCATTTCGGATTGTTTGGATGAACGTACTTACACAACAAACAGATACAAAATGACGAGCCAATCTTGCCCACAGCTAAGTGCATTCGATGGACCAATCGCAGCAGCTGGACCATGCCAGTCCTGTGGGCAGCCTCAGACATAGCTCAATGTGGCCAGCCATGGCCAGCCCTGTCGAAAAAAACCAACACGACTGGGTACCGTGACTTCCAGTCGACCTAGCAGCTCTTCTACAACCTCTGAAGAGGTAACGGTTAGGTCCTACGGTTAGGTCACGGAGTTGTAACGATTGTAACGGTTTCTGCTGAGTTCGGGACCACCTCGTGGACATCGTTGTAGGCCAAAGACGCCAAGGCGCGCAACGCTTTGATGCTCTCAGTGGGAACCGCCTCGTAGTCCAACATGTGCTGCACCCTGCCACGGCGAGCGCCGCGGTGAACACGGTCACTGAGTCGACTGTCAACACGGCAACATAATGCAACACAACGCAACATACTGAATGTATCTGAATGTCATACTGCAACATGCACAACACGGGATCCAAGAAAGATTCAAGAAAAACATGCGCCAGAAATGGTTCATGATGTCAATTTCCCACGACATCTCTCTAGATTTCCGAGAAAAAAGGGATGATATGGAATGATGATGAGTTTCCATGAGTTTCCAGCATTCATTCCTTCCCATTCCTTCCCATTCCTTCCCATTCCTTCCCATTCCTTCCCATTCCTTCCCATTCCTTCCCATTCCTTCCCAACATCTTTGTGGGTCATGGGGGTCATCTCTGGGAGCAGTACACTTTGGGCAGACTGCAACGATCAAAAGTCGCAGCAGGTCCCGGTGGTGGAGCTGCAGCTTTCAAGTGCTGCACCTGGCACTGCACTGCTGCACCAAGGGCACCAAATGCACCAAGGGTAACCAAGGGTAACCAAAGGTGGGTATGTTGAGAAATGTCGAGCCCCGGTCCGATGACTCAGATGTAGCCGTAAAAGATCACAAAACATACATTAAAGAGTCCCTGAAATAGTCCCTGGACGTTTTTGTACCTAAAGATTCTACAGCTGGAGTAAGTGAGATTCATTTGCAATTTACATCTTTTCAGGAGCATCTGAGCATCTGAGCATCTGCTGTCAAGCCACTTGGAGTTCTACGATCTGCATCAGCAGCCACTCCTTCTCTTCCAGCTGAGCAGCATATCTGCTGAGATCGCCTCAAATGGCACCAGGATGGTACCAGGATGGTACCAGCATGGCCAACCTTGGAACCCGGGCTGAACCGGGGCTGAAATCGGCCAAGCTGCTGCCGCAAATACCCAGATAAGAGCTCTCCTTCTTCAAAGCAATATTCCTCAGGAGTCAAACATCTTTCACATATCCCAACACTATTCACAAATTCCAAGATGCAACCTGCGAAGGATGCTGCCACCTGCGACTGGCAATTTCACCACCTAAACCTGACTGCCTTCCTCTAAATCTACCAATTACAGTACTCAAAGTATCTGAATTGGATGCAACTGTCACCATCTGAGGGTGGACAGCTGTTGCAAGGCTTCCTGAAGCTACTGCCATGCTTCCAGTAGGCAAAGAAGCTTGCTGGATGACATCTATCTACACCCGCCCAACAACGTGCGACCAACCGCAGGTGAAAAGGGATGGTGTGGGACAATCCAGCCTAGAGTGGGCAATATTTCTGGTGGTGTTAAACAATGTTCACTGCAACTGCGATCCCGTTCAGTTTAGCCCGGAAGCGGTGAGTTACATACGCGTGCTGCAGCTTCAAGGACTGGTCACACTGAGTCACACTGTTTCTACCATTTTCTGCCGAGGTTCACATCTTCCAATTCAGCTTTGGTCACGGCAAGCCTCCTCGCCATCGGATTCCCGCAGGAATCCTGGCGCCACTTTCAAGGCCCAGCGATTGCTCATGCAGCCCAAAATCGACAGGAGAATACAGTAGAGATCTAGTCTGGAAATGTCTGGAAGTAGTTCAGAACGTCCAAGAATGACATGTTGGTTTTCTTCAATACCGATGTATTCTACTTATCATCCGTGGTGATTCCTGACTACTTGTTGTGTACCTCATCTGGTGGATATTGCTAATACAATCTGATACTCATCAATTCCCAGGTCTGTGCTGCAAATGCTGCGGTGCAACTGCCTTCATCGTCCCATCGTCCCAACCGCTGAAACTCATCCACAGCCCTCTGAATCCTCTGCCCGAGCTATGCGATCTGATTTGATCTATGCACTGCAGCGCGGTTTTTTCCTTCCGGACTCTGTCGGACTGTCTGTCGGACTGTCTGTCGGACTGTCTGTCCATAACGGTGCGCAGGTTTGCAGACTGCGGTCAAACTCAGCGCAGTCCAACTGCTATGAAACAATGTGACAATGCGGTGACACAAACGCAAAAGTCTCATTATCCTCTGATGATCTACAGGAATCTTCAGGAATCAACAGGAATGAACAGGAATGAACAGGATGAACAGGAATCAACAAGTGAACAGCCAATGCAGCTGGCAAACACAAGTGACTCAACGAGTGACTCCACAGTGACTCAACAGATGTCAACAGTTGAAGGCGCGGCGCGGTCACGTGCTTAGCCCGGCTTAGCCCTGGCTCTCCACAAACTCCCTGGCCTTTGTGCGAACCTCCTCCTGACCTGTAAGGCGATGGGACACCTGCCTCACCTGCCTAAAACCTGTTGCCATGTTGCTTTCATGTGGGGCTTATAGCTGCTATAAGGCTTACAGCGATTTATATACATCAATGCAAACAATTAGCAACCAATATCAAGCAATGCAAATGCCAAATGCCAAATGCCTACCAAATATCGCGCAGCAAGGCATCCTGCAAGGCATCCTGCAAGGCATCCTGCAAATGTGACACACCCTTTTCATCAGCTCAACTAGCGCTCTCGGCATCTCGGCATCGCACATCAGGGCATGGGATACAATGGATACAAGTTGCCGCAGCGACGGCTCACCAAAGGTTGGCTCGGTACCTGGCTCGGCAGCTCACGGGTCTGACGGGTCTGACGGGTCTGACGGGTCTGACAGGTCTGACGGGTCAACCGGAACTCCCGTGCATGGTGATCTCTTTGGCTCACTTCGCCCATCTGATGATAGCACCGGGCCAACAAATAGTGGCAATGACCATAAGGATCCTGTGACACCTTTGCCACTTGAAAGTTGCTCACTGCCAGCTGCAGCCTTTCCACAATGGATTCCAACAATTTCTGAATCATGGTGGCTTCACAGCAGCGTGCCAACAACTCCAGCAGAGTTTCGGCTTGCATCAGAAACAGCTCGCCCCTGAGCTTGGCTGAAGCAGGTTGCATTTCTTCGGCCTGCAGGGCACCCAGAAAGTCCTGCATCTCCAGTTTCAATCGCGCCATCATCAGCAGCGCCTCTGCTTTAAGATCCAACAGATTCGCATTCTCAGCCACTGAGATGCAGCGCATGCAGGATGCCATGGCACCTACTGGATTCAGTGCTTTCAAGTGGATCGCAGAACAACTCAACAAATGTTTGCACAGATCCACCGAACATTTGGCTGTTGGACCTGTTGGACTTTCCGGGCTTTCAATGGCTTCGCGCGCCGATTGATAGGCTGCCAGCAGCTGGCCCTGATGAAGTCGCGTCTCATTGGCAGCAATCCGCCAGCGAAGCATGGCATCTGCAGCTAAGGACTGCGGCACAGCACGCAAGGCTCCAGAAGTTTGAAAGACAAGTGCGCCCAAATCAACTGCAGCTGCATTGCGATTCAACATTTCACTACAAAGCTTGGGCATGATGGCACAAACCCAAATGTGTCCAGCATGTGAAAGTTCCTGCTTCAATTTCTTTAAGACCTCCACGGTGGAGTCATCGGGAGAGAGCTGACAAAGTGCCAGGGCATGTTCTTCAGCCGTAAGGCTGTCTTGATAAGTGTCCAGCAGAATTTTGCATGAGGACTTGGTCAAGGAATGCAGCCCAAACACTTCAGAAATACCAGCATTGCACAAGAGCACCTTTGGCCGTGTCTCCTGAAGGGCACCTTGTGTTGACAACAGAGATGCCATGGTGACATGCGCAAAAGCTTCACGTCCGGCACCAGCTGCACCAGCTGCACCAGCTGCACCAGCTTTGGGTCCATGTGATCCATGTGATCCATGTGACAAGGCCGCCAACAATCCAAAGCTCCCAGAGCCTCGGTTTCCGTTGGCTCCCCAGGCTCCCCACATCCGCGACGCTCCAAAGCCGGATCCAGCGCCGGTGGGACCTGGACCTGCGGGAGCCGGAGCCGTGGGAGCTGTGGGAGCTATGCTTCCAACACCCGGCGCCAGCTGCGCCAGCTGTCCATGGCCACCCAGCTCTCCAGTCGCAGACGTATTGAGCCGCCTTTCAGGCTGCAGGGTGAGACTTCGTGCGATGCCCATGCAACACAGGCACTGCAGCAACGGCAAGCCCAGTGCTTCAGAGCGCTCCAGACATCTCTGCATCATGCTGGAAGCCATGATGGGTGACCCTGACTGAAGCAAAATGAAACTCAACAAATAAAGACATGCACAAAGGCAGCTACCATCAGAAGTCTCTTGAGCAGCCCGAATGCTATCCTCCAAAGCTTGCAAAGCATCATCCACGTGCCGCATCTCCAGGTGTAGATTGGCCAGTGTGAGAATGGCATTTTGCACCACCGGCAGACTTTCACTTCTCTCAGAGACTTGCCTACCATCATAGAACGACCGGAGACATGAGTCTGCAGCGTCCACGAATCGATGTTGAGAACTGCTGACGTACTGCAGAAAAGCTGTGTGACTTGTTGGCAGATTCTGCATCTTTAAATTCTGAACCGTTGCCTCGATGGACACATAGGGCAACCGGCCAACAGACAGTGGAACCTGCTGCATCGGAGACAGAGACCGAGATGGCGATGGCCGAGATCTGGATGTAGGCGACATCTTCACCGTCTCAACTCCCAAGGTTTCATTCATGTCATTCTTTTCATTCTGTCTTGGATTTCTTTGATTTGTTTCAGGTTGGTTCTCGATGTCCATTTCCTCGGTGAGGAAGCTTTGAACAGAGTCGTAGAGTTTCACTACAGCTTCGAATGACGCCTGCTTGAAGGACAAGATGAGTCTTCGAGCTAGTTGCCCAAAGGCACCACTGGAGTGCATCAGTGAAGTCGAAACTAATTCCCGACAAATCATGGACTCCAAGCTGCGAAAAATGTCAAATAAAGAATCTGGTGAATCCACAGACCTCAATCCAGACAGCAAGATCTCCCAAATTTCTGCCCCCTCGTGGCTCTTACACATCTCCTGCCGCAACGTGGAAAGACAACGTGCACTGGTGGCACTCACTTCTCGTAGCAAGCAATCCATGAGGACCTGATCAATTTCAGCCTCCTCCGCAAAACGGAGCAGCAAACATGACAGGCCAACTTCATAAGATCCAAGCCGTCCACTACAACCACTGCGACCCATGGCACCAAAGGACTAGACTAAAATCATTCAAATGGTTAAAAGATGTTAAAAGCTTCAAGCAGAACATCTGAATATACAGTATATACATCTGTTGATGCCTGGCTGCTTGGGCATGTTCAATCAACTTCAATTCGGCTTCAGGTCAAAGTACGGCATTGTGTGTGTGTGTGCTGTCTGTTGTCTGTTTGGCAATCTTACCTGCTGTTTCGACCTTACAATATTCAATTTGTCAGTCAGAACTTTGTCTAAGATAATGTGACGAAGGCTCGTATGTTGTCTTGGAGGCCCAAGGTGTCAATTGCTAAAGTCGGTTCCTCCTGAATTTCATGTTTGATCCCATGCTTAAGCACAATTCGTGGCGGGCAAAAAGTTCAACACTCCAAGTGACCTTCCTGTTGTGCGCTAAGGTGGTTCGTGCAAGAAGCTGATAAAGTATGATAAACTTATAAACCGATGTGAGATCGATATCTGGGGCATCGGCTTTGCTCATCCCCCCACTTTGTCTCGAAGTCCAACCATCGCTTGAAGAAGAAGCGCATCTTGGTCGCTTTGAGCCTTGGCAGAATCACCAATGGACCTGACATGACAGTCACTCTCAGTCACTGGGGTCACTCGGGTAACTGGAATGTCTGGATATCACCAGGCATCCGAAAATAATCAGCCCAAATTGATCTTAGGATGTTGATCTTATATTGATCTTCTACTGATGGCTGTTGGTGCTATCTGTTGGTTGTCAGTTTTGTTGTCCATCTGCAAGTGACGACATCGCGCCGCATCGTCGGAACAGCGGCCGGATCTCGTTGAAGTCGGGCTCCGCCACCCGCGGTGGAGTGAAGGCTTTCACGTGAGCGTCCTGAACAAAAGGCTTCAAAACGTACGAATTTCTCCAAGCTTTGTCTCGAAGAAGCAACGAAATCTGTTGAAAATTCTCGAAATGTTGAAGATGTTGAAAGGCAACGGACTGTGATGCAGTGAAAACTTTTCTAAATCACCGTGGAAATCGGTAGAATCAGTAACGATTCAGGATTCAGACCGAGAGTTCATCGATGTCGAGATGCAAAGTAGACAGCCCAGAGGTCCGTCCGCTTGGGGTAGCTGTCCAAAAGACCTGGCAGCGCACCAAGGAAGTTCCGATTCCCAAGTTCCGTTCCAGTTAGGATTCCCCAGGTCGTTGATGTGCTGCTTAACCTTTGATAAATCAATCCCCCTAAAAGACACTTTGGAAACCCAGGTGTTGTATTGCAGTTGTATTGCATTTATTCATTTTGAGGCCCCATGTGAAGGATAATTGTAGAATAGTCGGAACTGTTAGTCGGAACTGATTACAATTACAACATCCATGGCACCTTCAAAGATACTGCGGCCTCTGTCAGGAGATCCATTCCTGAGTTCTTCCGTGGGTCACCGGGGCTGCCCCAAACTGCATGGGAAAATATGGAAAATAGTTCTTGGATGTTCATGGCAAATGTTGCTTCATGATTTACCTGCTTTTTAGGGTTCAAGCATTTTTGAATGTATCCAAAATACGGATGTTTGCCGGAGAATCCTTCCTTCAATCATTGGATTGGATTCTTTCAGGCTTACATTTTTAAGGAAACACCCATATCATATGTTTCATTGGTGAAAAAGAAACAGGTAAAAAAACTAGACGACGGATGGCCCGAGAGCGAAGAGAGATGTAGTGAAATATGTAAGTCAGAAGATGGTATAGCATGAAGCATAAAGAGAGAAATATANTGTATAAGGTGTGAAGATATGAAGAGATGGAGATGTGAGGATGAGAAAAAAGATATTGAAGATGTGAAGAGGTGAGGATGTGAAGAAAGGAAGATGTGATGATGTGAAGATTTGAAGATATGACGTGAAGAGGTGAGCATGTGAAGATGTGAAGATGGTGTGAAGATATGAAAAGATGAAGATGTGAGGATCAGAAAAAAGATAATGAAGATGTGAGGAGGTGAGGATGCGAAGAGTTGAAGATGTGAAGGGGTGAGGATGTGAAGAAAGGTNTGAAGATGTGAGGAGGTGAGGATGCGAAGAGTTGAAGATGTGAAGGGGTGAGGATGTGAAGAAAGGTGAGCATGTGAAGATGTGAAGATGTGAAGATGTCAGGATGTGAAGATGTGAGTATGTGGGGATGTATGGCAGGCCGTCACTTTAAGAAGAACCCTTCGCTCAGACGCTCTCGGGAAAAACCAAACAATTCTAGTTTCATTTGTTACATTCGTTGCTTCCAGAGTTTGCACGGCCGACAGTGGATGCTTGTCCAGATCTTATAGAATTGGACACACGCTGACCTCGGTAACCATGCGTCAGTGGATAGCCGTGATGCACTCGGAAACAACAAACAATAACAACAACCACGACAGCTTCGTCCTCATCCTGAAATTTATCTTCATCCTCATCATCAAAATCATCGTCATCCTCAACTGCTGATGCCCAACTTCATCCTTATCATCATCCTCATATTGATAATAAAAAATAGAAATCATCCTCATTCTCGTGATCAAAATCATCCCCATCT
>BGPT01001687.1:35828-100785 GCA_003297045.1 Symbiodinium sp. clade C Y103 | reverse complement strand
CGTCTTTGTTTCGTGCGTGAAGGCTTCATCCAGCACAGTCTTCTTCCAGGACAGTCTCCTCCATGAAAGGTCCTTAGTCGACAAGATGCACCCGATGCAGTGTCCTTAGTCAAGACATCTGCAACCGCAAATCACGCATGTTTGTTTCGTGTGCTAAACAAATGCAGTGTGTCAAACGACCCGAAACACACGCCTGGATGACCAGTGCAACCTCCTGTGAAACATGGCAGTGTCGGCACATGTATTTTGAAGATAAATTTTGGAATCAAGTGCTACTGTGTCCAATCTACCTATGAGGAGATATTACTTACACAGAATTATACCTGATGCATCATAGCAACCAACACATTTCAAAATCCGAGTCTGAAAGCCACTAAAACACCACAAGTCCAAAGATCAACCAGTCTGTCAGAAAGAGAGAGAGAGAGAGAGTGATATAAAGAGAGAGGCAAAAGGAACGAGAGAAATCTAAGATATGAAGATGTGACGCAATTTTGAGCATTCTGATGACATGTCTTCATGAGAGCTGTGCCAAAGCAGACTTTACAGACATTATGTTCAGCGATGCTGCATTCCAGGCCTCCAAAATGCAAAACGAAGATGCACGCTAGGAGTACCTGGTGCCACGGGGGGTTGGATGCTACACTGNATCTACCTTGATGCCTTCAGAACAGGAACAACAAACAGGGTAAACGGCTTTGCTACTGTTGTATCATGTATTTCTAGCGGCCAACGACAATGATCCTTGAAGCAAACATCGGCAACTCAAATGAAATATTTCTTTTCAATGCGCGGACAATACGGTGCATACGTATCGCTCAGACAGTTCTGGCTGCAACACGCATTCTTTGCCGTAGAAATTAACATGCTGCGGTGGAGCTTGAAGGACTTGCACGCAATTTCGCCTTTTCGGCGATGAGCCACGTGGAAATCCATCGCCATCTCAGGCATAACACTGCGACGGCAGTGGCTGNGCACGCAATTTCGCCTTTTCGGCGATGAGCCACGTGGAAATCCATCGCCATCTCAGGCATAACACTGCGACGGCAGTGGCTGCCAATTCCTCAATTTCCGTGTGTGTCATTTCAAATCCGTGAAATTGAAGAGTTCGACGCCAAGACATATGTTCTTGCCTTTTATAGTGATGAGGATTTGCAGCAGCCCTAGGCATCATCCAGTCTTTCAGGGCTTGAGTTGCCTGTAAAATGTAATCGTCTTTCAACCCAAATCTGCAATTGAGGCCGTCGTCGCCAGTATAAAACCATGTTGGCTGAAACACTCTGGCCAGTTGGGCCACTCGCTCAGGTGCTGCGAAATTGTAGGCACCTTGTTCTGTGNACAACTGTCTGCGACGCTGTCCTGAAGAACTCTCCAAACATGCGGCTGTTCGGTTCCTTTTTGCATTTGACTCACTCGTTGCAACTTCTTTTTGTTGTTTCCCCTGGTCATTTCATACGGTAAGTTACCGTCCACTTGACGCTGCTCGTAAGTCTGTTGCTGCGGCACGAGAGTTGCTGCGGCACGAGATGGCTCCGCTCCGGCCGCGAAAAAAAAAACAATCTGTTCTCCGCTCACGTGAAATTGATTTTGCAAGCCCAGGAGACTTTGTTGCATCAGAGGAAATTGCCAGTCATTCAAATGCATCCGACAAAGAGAAAGTGTTACGTCTTCACGACAAATGGCTGTCCAAGCCTCCGTAGCAATCTTCTTCCAAAAATAGGAAGCAATGTGACCAGTCGGATGGAGACATTGTGTGATTTGAAAGCGGTCGTTTGACTTTTCTGCGGGCACATCCTGAAGGCCGCTGCCGTGTCTCAAACAGAAAGCACCGCGCACTTCACCTCGCAGCATCAACAACTCTCTTGNTATGATCACAGCCGTCTATTGGATCACATTTCACGAGCACCTTCGCCTCATACTTCCGGTCGTATTCTTGGACATTGCAGACCAGCAAACTTTGATCTCTGCAACAGGTGAATGCAAATTGTGTTGCCCCACACATTGACCTGACGAAGCGTCGGCTGTTTTCCATCCGGTGCCGACGCTGCCGGCTGGTCTTCCAAAGACGTGTCTCTTGTCACCGCCTCATCCTTCGGTCGCTTAGATGGCCTTGGGTCTGAGTTCTGGAATGTTGTAGGCAACGGCGCACTTGAAGCTGTGCCCTGTGCCGACGAAGCCGATGAAGGCCTCGGCCGTGGCAACAAATCGCTTAGTCCGTGAACCTTCTTCTCCAACTCGATCAAGGAGTCAGGCGTCGGAGATGGAAACCTGAATATGAATACGCATATTCAAAAAAACATGAACCGTTTCATTGTTGGCTTCACAACTGTTTTTTTGGTTGAAAACAAACGTCTCTGGACTCTAATCATGTCGAGGCGCGTCCAATCGTTGGTTTCCAGAGTGAAAGTTACCAAAGCATTCTGGATGAGAGTCTGCATCGCTTCAAGACAAGGAAGCCAGCCGTTGCGACCAGCCTCGCATTGATATGGGTCAAGGACCAGCTTGTCCTGATTCAACATCTTTTGAATCATTCCCTTAAGAGCCTCGCCCAGATTCATGCATTCTACACTGTCACGCAGACCATCCAGATCGCAAAAGACCCAAGCAGGCGATGAATCTGGGTGTCGAGGTTGCGCCAGCCCAACGTTGTCCAGCTTAAGATCCCATGGTGCGATGCCGCAGTGCAAAACCGAAACAAGAGACGGAGAATTTCAATGTGCATCTGAGCAACTGCATTCCAATGCAGAGGCGTACACGGCAGGGTCAAGCACATCTCAATCAATTNCACAAAGGCTTTTACACACAAAAGCACTTTTACACACAAACCCTTTTACACAGACACCTTTCACACAGATGCTTGTACACACAAATGCCTATACACACACTTGAACACAATTTTACCTCAGTTTGGACACTCGAACCTCGATTCGTGCGTTGAGGCTTCATTGGGACACTTTGAAATCGCAATTTTACCTCAGTTTTTGACACTCGAACCTCGTTTTGTGCGTGAAAGGTTCATCCAGACCAGTTGAAAACGCAATTTTACCTCAGTTTTTGACACTCGAACCTCGTTTTGTGCGTGAAGGGTTCATCCGCCACACTTGAATCGCAATTTTACCTCAGTTTTTGACGCTCAAACCTCGTTTTGTGCGTGAAGGGTTCATCCGCCACACTTGCAATCGCAATTTTACCTCAGTTTTTGACACTCGAACCTCGTTTCGTGCGAGAGGGTTGANTGTGAGGATGTGAGGAAGTGAAGATGTGAAGATGTGAAGATGTGAAGATGTGAAGATGTGAAGATGTGAAGATGTGAAGATGTCAAGATGTCAAGATGTCAAGATGTGAGGATGTGAAGATGTGAGGATGTGAAGATGTGAGGATGTGAAGATATGAAGATGTGGAGTTGTGAAGATGTCAAGATGTGAGGATGTGAAGATGTGAAGATGTGAAGATGTGAAGATATGAAGATGTATAACAGACCTTCACAGTTAGAAGAACCCTTCGCTCAGACGCTCNGATGTGAAGATGTGAAGATGTGAAGATGTGAAGATATGAAGATGTATAACAGACCTTCACAGTTAGAAGAACCCTTCGCTCAGACGCTCTCGGGAAAAACAAGTAAACCCTTTCTTTCCACTGCTTTGAGCATCTGGTACTCGAGGATAGCAGCCTTGGAAACCACCACTGGATGCTTTCGCCGCGGAAGAGCGGCCAAACTCTTAGGAAGCACCTTCCGAGCACCCTCGGCATCAGCGTTCCTGGGAACGTTTTGCAAAGGGCTATGTAAAACACGCGTATGCAATATGTGTGTGCAGGCATTTTCTATCTATATATTTCATACACATGTACAATCCTAACTATATCATATTTACATGTTTTGCATGATTTGGCATGGTGTGGCTACATGCACATTGTAAAAAGAAAGCATCAACTCGCCAGGAAGCTGATACAGAAAGGTAAGGAAGGCGATCCAAACCTTCTTGGACTGAGGAAATTTCCGTGCGCAGGTCTCGTAGGCCTTCACCGCCAATGGAGTTTTCTTGTTGCGCTCGTGAATTCGGGCCAGTTGCATATGGACCTTCCATGGGAAATCTCTGGTGAAATCACGAGGTCTGCCTCTTGCCGGTGACTATGACATATTATGACATATTGACATATTCATATATTCATCATATAAACACATCATGAAAATTCATGAAACACATCAGGCAGCATCCAACCTTCCCATACCTTCCCCGCCTGCTTCGCATCATTGTGGCTTGAAGCTCGGCTAAAGACCGCATCAGCGGTTTTCTCTGTGCCAAAGGTGCACTCCAAATTCATGTAGGCGACCCAAACATTGAAGCGCTCTTTGCTGTCCGAGAAGCCAACCTCGCAGCGAGCAGTCCCAAAACAGCACCCCGATCAAGCTACCTCAAAAAAAAGGAGAATCTGCGGTCAAAGTCACATGCTTTACAGCCCTCTCTGCAACTTGCCGGGCTCTTTCCAAATCGCTCATTTTGAGATGGAAAGCCATGTAGCCTGAGTCGGATCACACAGCGACATCCGCAACATCTGCAACCCAAATGGCCAGGACACATTGTTGGCAGCACTGCAAGGATCAATGCGGACAAGCAGCGGATCCAAACAATCGAAGTATCTCCTTGAGTGAGCAAAAGTCGTTCGAAGTCTTCGACAGATCTCGGGTTATCGGCCCACTGACCATCTGCATTCTCTTCCTCTCGCTTCCGCAATTCCTTCTCCTCCTCCTTTCGAATAGCTTTCTTCTGCCTGCAAATACTGGAATAGGCCACTGCTGGAATAGCTGGGATGGAATTCAGAAAGAGCCCAAGCAACAGCAACAAAGAAACTGAAGTTCCACTACTGAAACCAAGTTGTCAAGACAACAACTTACCTGTATGTGTGTTTCTTCATCTTTCAGTGCCATCTTAAAGTTAAAGAAAGCATCAGTGCCTTTTGGAAAGCTTCTTTTTGCCATCTTCCTCATCCTCATCTTCCTCGTTCTCCGCTCCAGCATCCGACGAAGTTGCGGAATCGACCTGTGCCAAGGCATCGACAAGAATGAGAACAGGAATGGCGTGGTCCGAATGGCGTTGCTAGCTACAACACAACAATTCAAACATATTCAAACTACGAAACTGGAGGCCACAACCGGGACAGCTCGGGACAGCTCGGGACAGCTCGAGCTGCAGCCCACGCCTTGAAGTCTGCAAACTCAAACGCTGCACTGGAACCCGTCTGCAAGGGCTGCCATGGTTCCTCTTCTGACTCAGCCTTGGTCAACATGGGGCCATGCTGCATGACTGCCAGAACAGGAACACGTGGTAATAATAGTAACACATGCTAATTGGGTGCGTTTAGAAAGAAGGGCTGCAAGAAAGTGACGTTTTCCTCAACCTTCTCAGGCTGCTTTCTCTTCTTCTGTGCCTTTACCTTTGGAGCTTTCGCCACTGGTGCCTTGATTTCTTCTTGGTCTTCAACTTCAACGGTTTCCTCGGTTTTTACCTTCTTTCTCTTTTTGCCCTTCATCTTTTCCCTGGCAGCAGCTAGGAGCTCTTGGACGTCGTCAGAATCTGAGCCATCTTCCTCAACATCTTCTGCTGAAAAGTTGGAAGGTTTGATGGTGAGTCCAATCTTCTGACCCTCAATCTTCAATACCTTGGCCTGAGCAATCTTGGTCCCCACTTTGTAGGAATCTACAGTGGTGGAGGCTGAATCAGAAATCTCACTCTTGTGGATGAAGGCATCTGTTCTGGAATTGTCCAATCGAACAAATAAGCCATAGGTCTCCACTTTCTTCACTCTACCTGAGACAATGTCACCCACAGAAAGTTGTTCAGCAGTGAGCCCATCATCTGTACGCAAAGACAATTCAACTTTCCCGTCGGAGATGTAGATCACCGTCATGTCAGTGATAAGAGAGCCAGGTGGATGGATCTTTGGCACGGCCTCTGGCAGGATGTGAGTCTCAGACAATGCCTTCAACTTGATGCGTCCTGTGAGGGTCCGGCTCAGTGCTACAAAAACACCTTGTGGACCTGCTGTCACGACATATCCGGAGACTTTCTGTTTCAGCTGCAGATCTTTGGCTGAACTCGGTCGTTGCTCTTCTGCTGCTACTTTGGCTCCTCGGACAAGGGAAGGTCGCAGACTCACCTCGATCCGTCTCGAAGTAGCAGCACTGCTTTCATCTCCACCTGCTTTGTCGTCTAGAATGACCACTTCATAGTAGGTGCCCACTTTGAGGCGTTGCTGTGGATTCTTGGCCCAGACATCAAAGAGCTCGGTGACATGCGCGGCACCCCACTGCTTTCCAGGCAATTGCAGAATGGCAGCAGTTGCTCCATCTTGGACTTTGCTCAACCGAGCAATGGAGCGGTTCTGTTTGGTTGGAAGGAGCGACAGGTCCAGCTCCTTTTGAGCACTTTTCACACGAAGCACTCGAGCTGTAAAGACTTGTCCGTGATGGAAGTGTTCTGTTGGCGATTTCAAGGCAGCTAAATCCGTGGAGCAATCGAGCAAGGCCACGCGACCCTTGATACCTGAACCCACCTCCATCCATAAATGGCTCTTTTGAACAGACTGCACAGCAGCTGCAACTTTCATCCCTTCCGTCAAAATGGGCCATTTCACCAAAGCTGACTCGTATTCAGATGAATCTTTCAGGCCTAAAGCTCCCATGAACGAAGGCCGACAGGTCAACTCCAAGTGCCATATCTTCGCCTTTTTATCTTCCCCAGCCCTTCGTTTCATGCGCAAAATTCTGGCCTCTAAGATGCCTTTCCGCACCACGGTGTCCAAAGGAGTCACCCCTTCATCACCGAGTTCACCCAAATCCACCAGCTGCGTTGCATGCAGGTGCCCTTGCAACCCCACAGGTGCTGCACAACAAACCTCCAAACCTCGAAGGCTTTTAATCTTCATTTTCACCGGACTGCCCGGTTGAAGCTCTTCTTCAGGCCGTTTGATCCGAGGCACCTGGTTGCTTTTGTTCTTCTCCTGGAGGGAAGACCCGCGAAAAATGAAAGCACTTTTGGAAAAGAATGCAACACTGGAAACCGAAAATGACACAGACAACATGGCAAAATATGGCAAATATGTGACCAACATGTATAACACTGCAACCTGCAGCAACCTGCTGCAACATGGTGTAACAGTGTGACATGTCCCCAGCATCCCCCAGCATCCCCTCCTTCGAAGGAAAAGGACAAAGGATGACCTTTGCAGCATCCGCACTGTGCAAAACAGTCTTCACCGGATATTTCCAAGTGCTCGGGGCATATGGCGGTGCGAAGACCACTGCAGCTGGCTTCCGGCTCCAGCAAATGCAGTAGGACTTTTTGGAGAGTGCAGGTAGCACCTGAAGTTCTGTTCCAACTTCTGGTTCTTCATGTTTCTCCACCAGTTCCGGATGCAAAGATACATCCAAAATCCCTGTTTCGGCATTGTAATCCAAAATGGCACACTTGTGCATAGCCCCAACTTCTGGCTTCATCTCAGGCATGTTTTCTTTCAAGGCAACTGCTGTGAGGCTCTTCGCATTCTTCACCGACAGCACCAGGCCATAACTTTCAACCTGCGTGATCTCAGCTTGCACAATGCTACCGGGTACGAAACTCCCAAGTTTTTTCGGTACGTTTTGGGCGAAATCCTTCTGAAGGAGAGTGAGACGCAAAGCTTCTGCTTCTCGCTTCAGAAATTCTTTGTCTGAAACAGCACTGGGTCTCAGATCTGCCTCGAAACGATGCTTCTCGGTATCGACTTTGGAAACCAGAATCCGGACAGACTGTCCCACTTGAATCACGTCACTGGCCTTTTCAACAAAGCGTCGAGCCAACGAAAATATGTGGGCAATGCCTGTGACTCTCCAACTGCCAACACAAACCAATGCACCGAAGTCCCGGACTTCTTTGATGAAGCCCGAATAGAATCGACCTTCTTGGAGATCAGAATCATTCGCGATGAAGTTACCAGCTTCACATGCCAAGAGCATGGAGTGTTTTAAGGTCAACAGCACAAAGGACGGAATGTGAAACTGTTTTTCAGTGGCATCCTTGGCATCCTTCGTGAAACCCGGAATGTGATTTCGGGCCAAAATCACTGCAGAGTCGGGCAATTTGAGGCTGCTGGAACTGGAAGCAGCCTGGTTGAGATCTCCAACGGGGAGCTCTGCTGCAATCTCTCGATATCTCTTCGTGGCAAGCTCCAAATCATCTGACAAATGTGGCGTCGGAATGTAGCCCAGCTGCTCCTGGTCCGTCTTGAATTTCACCTTAGCGTGGATTCACGCGATTTAGGCAGTGGCTGTGTGAGTGTGGTGTCACTACGGTCCTTCTGTCCCAGTTTCCCAGATCTGATGATCATAGCTTGTCACATCTTACAACCATGACTTTTCTGACAATCCATCAAACACTTTCAAAATATAAGTGCATCAAAAATCCAACGTGGGTTAGTATGAAAATGGAATACCCCCCAGTTCCAAAGAACTATCATCATGTTTTGCAGCTTAAGGACATCATCTAAATTGCAATTTGGGGATATTTTGGGTAATTATACTGTAGACCTCATATCCCATGGGCAAATTTAAAGTGTGGCAAGCGACCACGATCCCATCAGGACCTGCATGGATTGCCTTCAACTTGCTGATCACAGCGCCATGCATTGCCTGCGGTTTCTTCACAGCTTCTGCCTGCCAAAATCAAGTCGGTGGGCCGGTGTGACATCGTGTGTTGGTGCAAAACTTTCTCGGCACTTTTCCTCCATTCCCTGAGACTCTTGCCAAATACTTGGCTCAAGACTGGCTCGAGATGCCTGGTATAAAGTGAGAATTCCGAGTCTTACTTAGGTTGGGTTTGGAGTTAGTTTGATAGTACTTCGGTACTGCGGGACTTTCGCATGGTAGCGGAGCTCTCGATCTATGGAGCATTCGCACATTGACCTCAAGACTTTTTGAGATGACAAAAGAAGAGAATGTTGACTTTCCTGGGGAACTTAAGTTGCCACTTCCTGACAAGTATGATGGAGACCCAAGCATGTGGGAAGAATGGAGCTGGAACTTCAAGACCTACATTAGCATGTCTGACAGCACAGTGAAGACCTTGATAGATGATGTGGAAGGATGTGATCGACCACTTTCAGATGCAGATCTCACCATCACCTTGAACACGGGTGATGTTGATCCCCAAGCGACTTTGCAAGCCGTCAACTGTTCTAGACAGTTGCACTATATTTGTTGGCAAACTTGACCACTGGTTCAGCCAGATTGATTGTCAGGCAAAATGAAAGAGCCAATGCGTTTGAGACTTGGCATGACTTGGCGTAGGATGAATGAAAAATTCGCACTTCCTGATGCAACACATCATGTGTCACTTCTCACCCAGTTGTTGGACTTTTAAGTTCAACCCAGCAACTATTGAACAAGATTCTAACACGTCGGACACAGTCAAGTCAAAGTATGAAACTCGGTCCGGAACGAACCTTTCTGATAGCGTACTTGTTGCCACTTTTGTTGAACAAGACCACACGAGCTTTGCAGCAGCACTTGCGCTTGAATGCACGTACGTTGACCACATACACACAGATGCGCGCAGTGATCGTCGAGTACTTGAGTACTTTCGTTCGCGACACATACGTCATACTTCATCATCATCACAAGGACCAGCACCAATGGACATTGGTTATGTAGGCAAACGCAAAGGAAAGAAAGGCAAACTTTCAACCAGTTCACGCGCAAAATTTGCCATATTGAAAGGACTTAGGGAAGGCAAAGGTAAGAATCCCCACTGGAACTTTCACACCAAGGCCAAGGGCACAGGTTTCGGAAACACTTTTGGAAAATCAAAAGGAACCTCGGTTCAAGGCAAAGGGAACTTAGGTTCAGGTACCAGTTCGAGTACTTCGGTGTCGAACCAAAATGGAAAAGGTAAACAGGCTTCGGTTTGTTGGACTTGTAGAAAGCCAGGACACTTTTTCTGACAGATGCCCACAGAGAAGAATGAACGCGCTTGAGGAGCTCTGGAACTTAGACTTAAGTCCTAGCGAAGAGGCTTGGAAAGAACACACCTGGGATGAAGGTGGCTTTGTTGATCAGTATGTCGGCTCACTTGGCGACTTTGTTGATCAACTTTGGTGGAATTCTGATCTTGACCGCGGAGGCGGGCGCAACTATGGCCTGGCATGGTTGCGCGGGAATTGACCCGATATCCGGTTGCTCGACTCCAGATGATAAATACCTCCCTGGTCGGGGGTGCTGTAGCCACCCCCCGACTATCTCTTGGCGATAATTCGAACCGTGGGTGGCTTTTATAGCTTCCTATGGCATGTGGTGACTTTACTGGCATGGAGCTCTTGCTGCTGGCCGTGCTGAGCCCCAATGGCACTGCTTGGTGCGGCAGGCACTGAGGGTGGCTCGCTACCGCTGGCCATGCAACATTGCGGAGGCTGTGTTGTTTGCTCCTGTGAAAGGTCTTGGGCCAAAGTGGATGGCAGGCGGCGCTGGGGCTTCCCATGTCAGTTTCGACGGCGACTAGGCAAGTTTTGTGGCTCTGGATTTTGCGCGCGTGGGAAGCAACTGTCCGGACAACCTTTGAACAATTTTGTGGGAGCATTTCCGTGACCTGGCGCAACTGGTAGCTGCGGCCTGGCTGGCTCCGGCTATTGCTTGCTTGTGCAAGCTGCCGGCTGCCAGCCTCTTGGCTTGCTCTTCCTGCCGCAGTGCGTCGGCGGGATATGCGATGCTTGGTGAGCGAAGGCTGGCAATTTGGTGCACATCAGCTTCATTGCAGGGGTCACCACATCGTTCTCTACGATTGGCTGGCGGCTTCTGAGGCGGCATTTTGCTGTCCGGGAGTTTTGTCTTCCACCCACGCTGGAAATTGTTTTGCGCAGTTTTGCGAGCTTTGCCTCAAGCCCCCCACCAAGAGAGTGGGTAGCCCCCAGCGCCTATGGCGCCCGAAAGCTGCCAGCCCTCTTCATGGGGCCCAGGCTGTGGCAGCGTTACAAAAGCCCAACAACAACAACAACAACAACAACAACAACAACAACAACAACAACAACAAGTCTGATCTTGACGCCACTTGGGACGCCACTTGGGAATCAGATCAGGCTTGGAACAGTTCCTGGAATGACTCTTGGAACACTTCTCAAGTGGAGGTCACTGACCTTCCTGATGGGAATGAAGGCCACACTTCAACACAGACTGGCGCTTCTGGTGCCCAGGTTGGGGCAGCAGTGGCTTCTCCACCACCGCGACTTGCATTTCCCAAGGCCAATCCAAGTACTTCTTCGACTTGTAGTCTTTAGCCACTTTGGTTTGGGAGCTTCGTTGCAATCCCTTGAAGGACACTTTCCCATTTCGACTTTGCATACGTCTGATTTTGGGTCATGTCACGAGTTCGTCACTTTCAAGACTTTGAGTGACTATGCACTGAAGGCAAACACTGCTTTTCATGATCCGTACATGACTGAACATTTGGTGTCCTCGATGATGGATGTCGATACTTGGATCCCGTCTGATTCAGGAGCTGCAGCCAGTCGCTGCTATAGGGACTTTGCACCTGACTGGCCACTTCTTCCACTTTCGGGGAAACCGCCACCACTCAAATCGATTTCCGGCCAACCCTTGAATGTTTATGGTCGAAAACTTGTTGAGTTTGAAACTGATGCTAATTCACTTTGGTTACATCTCTATGTTTGCGATGTTTCTTACAGTGTTGTTTCAGTGTCACGAGTTCTGTTGCAAGGGTACCAGGTGGCACTTGGAAGGGAGAGTTGTCCGATGGCTTCACCTTTTGTGCACAGAGTGAAAGTAACTAGACATGGCTCACTTTTGTTCATTTGTCAACTTGTGAAGCCTTCCAACCCCGAAACATTTGCCGATGTTTGTGAACACTTTCATTCTTACTGTTCTCAAGGTGGTAAGGATGATATTCTGGTTCATTCAAAGTTCCGCTTATTTATCACAATGATAAGTTGGAACTTGAAGGAAGCACGTTGGTGAGATATCACGAACGACCTCGAAGAACTTTGTTTTCCCCACATGGTAGACGAGATCGACCTCTTGAATCGGATGATCTTGCCAATCTGAGGGAGACTTTTCTTGAATATGAAGATGGTACCAAAGAACACATTGTTGATAATTGGCGAACTTCTGAAGATCCATGTCGAAGAACGGACAAGCACTTCAAAGGAAAGACTCTTTTCAAGCTTTCTTCCAAACCCCCCGGTTCAAGACATGAAGGGAAACAATCAACACTTCCGGTGATTGAGCCTAAGAAGAAAGAAACTTTCATCTCCAGCCAGCCATCACTTCCCTAGCACTTGCAGTCAAGACTTCGCAACCTCAGCATTTCGCAACTGAAGGTGCTCAGACTAACTTTCAACGCATGTTGGTGGAATTTGGTGGCGACAGTCAAGGATGATGTAAAATCAGCACTTTAAGCACACAAGAACGCAGTTGTTCAACTTCAACTTTTGGACCCAACCACTGGTCAACTTTATGTTCATGACATCTGGATTGACCTTCCTACTTTTTGGATTCGACTGCGCTATGTTCAAAGGGATAGGCAGCTTAGCCCAAAAGACCAAGAACTTGCGGGGCTTGGTGATGAACGTTTTACTACAGTTGTGGATTCAGAAACCCGAGAAGTTTGGGTTGACACTACCGACAATTGGAGACTTTCTGGTGACACTTTACCTCGTCCATTTGTTGGAGCAACTTTCTTTCCAAAGAAAGATTGGGAATTCAGGATTTTCAACCTGAAGGTGAGTTTGACTTTGCTGCGCAGAAGCCCAAAGGACTTCCAGTACCTACGGGCCCCACTCAAAATGAAATACTTGAGCACAATTTGACTCACTTGCCATTCCGTTCATGGTGTCCACTTTGTGTCCAGTCACAACCAAAACAAAGCCATAGCAAACCAACTCCTACTAGAAAGTGCCAACATCCTGCAATAACTCCAACTTCTACTAGGCAGCCACTTGTCCAAATTGCCTTTTCATTCATGAAGGACAAAGATGGTAGTGAAGTTACTTTGTTGAATGCTCTGGATGTTTTGTCTGGGCCTGGACTTTCTGTAGTACCCCACACGAAAGGTAGTTCAGTTCATTCTTCTTCTGAACTTCGACGTCTTGTGTTGGAGCCTGGTCGTACTTTTGGGATACTTCAGTGTGATCCTGAACCATCACTTGTAGCTTTGGCTGAAACTGTCACAAGTGACGTTGCTGGACTTTCTATGAGGAAATCCCCTGTCGGATGGAAACAGGCCCAAGGTGCTGTAGGAAACTCGCAGGCTACTTTGTATGCTCAAGTACGAACTTTGAAGCTTGACTTGGAGCAAAGGTACCATATCACTTTGTCTGTGACCTCGCCTTTGTATCCATGGGTCGTGAGACATGCACAATGGCTGATGAATAAATACTTGCAGAAATGCGACGGCCTTACTTCCTACGAAAAATGCCCGGGAAAGAAATGCGTTGGTTCACTTTACAACTTTGGTGAAACAGCTCAGTTCAGAAAACCCGGGGTGCCCAAAGCTAAGCCTTCTTTTACTTTTGGCATTTGGCTGGGACGATCTGCTGAATCAGATGTTCACTTTGTTGCTGATGCTACGGCGCTTTCAACACAAGATCTGTTAGGAGACTAGTGCCCTCAAAACAAATGAGTCGGTCACTTCTACTTTCAGGTCCAGCTACTCCATGGGATCCTACTGGGTCCACGCGTGTTGAGACTGACCACCTCATACTATCGGCCGACCCTGCACTTCCTTCCCACGGGTGACTTCAACAACTGAGGCAGAACCAACTTTGACTCAGGACCAAGCAACTTCTACTAAGGAACAGCCCGCTCAGGAAACTTCGGAGACCACTGAGGAATCGACTTCACGACCTTCTGGCGTCAGGAGACAACTTGACACTACCGAGGATGACTTGCCACTTCCACATAGGCAGCGCTTGAATGAGGAAGTTGAACTTGAGCCGAAACGTACTTTGGAAGCAGAAGAAGTGAGTTCTTCCAAAGGTCAAAGAATCTCAGCAATTGTCACACTAGACTTTGCCGATGTCAAGGTGCCACTCTACGATGCTAGGATTTCAGCGGTAACTGTATCAAAGAGCCAACTTGAAGTTCCTGTTGCAGTCAATGAGGACGAGAATGAACTTCTTTTGATGAAAACTTTTGAAAATCCTCAACTTTGGTATGACATTGAATTTCCGAGCCAACTTGAAATTGATGCAATGAAAATGGAAATGAAGTCCATGGTAGACTTTGAAGTCTTTGAAAGGGTTCAAGAATCGTCACTTACGGATGCTCAACTTGACACAGCCATTTCTACGCGCTTGGTTAAGGCAAGGAAGCATGTTGCTAATAGGTGTAGGCTTGTTGTCAGAGGTTACGATCAGGTCATAGAAGACAACGATGATACTTTTGCCAATACTCGTTCCTTGGCGACTTTGAAACTTCTGTTGACTTTGTCCATGCCTTTTGGATGGAGAATATCCACTTTGGACATTTCCACTGCCTTCTTGCACGCGCTTACCACTGGAGAAGCCTTTTTTTGCATTCTACCACTTGAGTTTTATCCACATGGTGGTGTGCTCTGGAAATTTCGTCGTGCACTTTATGATGGACTGCGCAACGCGCCAAGACTTTGGCAGGACCGCTTTGCATCAGTGATGGAACAGAACAATTTCAAACGAATGAAGGGCGATCCAAACTTGTATGTTCACCACGCAAAGAAACTTTAGATACGTTCTTTGCTATGTCGATGCTCTGATTGTCTGTGGGAGTGATTCTGATGTTCTCAACTTGTTCGGGACTTGGGAAAGGATTTGCTGGTGAAAACCACTGGCGAGCTTTCTGAAGGTAAGACAGTCACTTTCCTTGGAAGACAGATCAAACGAAACGCAGACAGCATTGAACTTTTCACGAATACCTCATATGTGGACTCGATGTTGGACGAGTTGAGCATGCGCAGTTGCAAACAAACTTGGGCTCCTGGAGGGCCTTCAAAACCAAAGGAAACTTCCAATTCGCTTGATTCTGAACAACACAGGGTTTGCAGGAGACTGGTAGGTCAACTTTTGTGGATGTGCAATGTACGTAATGACATCATGTGCTCTGTGAAAGAACTGTCAAGAGGACTTTCAGCACCAACTGAAGATCACTTGTCAAGGTTGAAACACTTGCTCAGGTACTTACAAGGAACAAAACATGTCACGCAAACGACGCAAACACTTCGACCAACTTTGAAAGTTCATCCTCATCATCATTCACTTGACATCAATGTCTACGTCGACAGTGATCTGGCTGGATGCACACGCAACGTTCTACTTCTGGCGTTGCTGTGCTTGTTCTTGGCGCAAACGTACTTTCGCACTCGCGCAGGCAAGCAACTGTTGCGTTGAGTTCTGGCGAGGCGGAACTTTATGCCATCGGGTCGGGGACTTCCGATGCCTTGTTTTTGAGACCGCTCGTGCTGGAGACTTCTTTATTTTCAAAGATGAACTTGACTGTCCACACGGACTCCACTGCTGGAAAATCCATGGCAGGACGATTTGGTACTTCTAGAAAAACAAAGCATGTTTCACTAGGTGCAAGAGCTTGTTACCTCTGGTTTGGTAAAACTTAGGAAAGTTCTGGGTACCTTGAGTTCTGCTGGCATATTTGCCAGAGACGTAGGTAAGGATGTACTTTCCAAACACCTTTCGATTTTAGGACTGATACACCCTTAACTTGCAGTAGCTTACTTTGCACTGTTTTTGTACAGGTTTGGCCAAATCTAGGAAACCCTAATTTTAAGAGTTTAGAATAGAACGTTCAATTTCTCTGGCTCTCAACTTTCTGAACTTTTGGTCACTTTTGCCACATGTGCACACTTGAAATAGGCAACTTCGAAACGATTTGCTTGCTGAAACCCGTAACTTTTTCGTTGCGTTGCGATGGCACCTGGACCTGGCTGCTGCATTTTGGGTTTCTACAAACCGGAACCACTTTTGCGGAACTCTGATGGACTTGCGCTATTTTTTTCAACGCAACGGACCCACTAATGTTCCGAACCGCTGGAAAGATTTGACTTCGCAGCTGTATGGGAAATACTTTGATCAATGAAATCCGTAACTACGTTGTGAGTTCTCGTGCTCCTTTCTTTGTGGCATGCTTCTTGCCAAACGATATAACCGAGCAAACGGGCACTTTGGGACAAGGTTTCCAAACAAGCTTTGGATCGGTACTTCTGGTTTTACTGAGTTTGCCACAGCTTGACAGCTTGTGAAACTGGGATACGGTACCGCGCTGGACCGCCAAGATGTTTGTAGAATTTCTCACCTTGCTGTGTGACGCAGAATGTTGTATTCAGATCGCAAGTAGATGCATTTTCGACTGCTTTTGAACTGCTGAAACGATTTCCTGTTCGGAAGTGGAATCATGCTGGAATTCGATGACGTTTTGACCATCTTTGGTCTCAGCTTGATGCGTTCTATCCAAAGATGATCTCAGAGTGAAGATTGATCAAAGTAGTTTTTTTCTTCACTGGGATGAGATGCGCTTTTTTGCAGTGACGCCTTTCTCCATCTGAGTTGCGTTGTGAATCAGTTGGAAGTTCTTGAAGTAGATTCTGACTGGATTGCATGTTGTAGAGTAGTTTGGGATTGTTTCGGTGAGCGCTTGAAGTGACTGGAATGGTTTCGAACTTGGGCGCGTTTTGTTTGAGGTGTGTTCTCAGTGCCTAATTCATGTGGACTGAAAGTAAACTTTAGTCCAGGGGGACGTGCGAAACTTTATCGGCACTTTTCCTCCGTTCTCCATGGGACTCTTGCCAAATACTTGGCTCAAGACTGGCTCGAGATGCCTGGTGTAGAAAGGTTGATAGTACTTCTGTACTGTGGAACTTTCGCAGTTGGACAACCTGATGCGGATATCTCAACTGCTTGGTAAGTTCAACATGTTTTCATGTTCATCCCTTCCATCCCCCTTTCAAAGAAGTATTGGTGATCTATTAAAAAAAAAAAAAACATCATCCCGAAATATGTTTGAACAAAAAGAAGTCAGTGAAACGACCAGCTAAATCAGCATCTTCACGGCAACATTCTTCAAACTTGTCAAACCACCCTGTGGACCCTCTGACTACCCTCTGGCCTTCTGGCGTCGCCAGAAAAATGTATTTAAAAAATTGAAATCCCCTTCCATCCCCTGCCTCTGCTATCTCGGCAGCTGAGCGACCCTTCTCCAGATTCAATGACAGAAGGAGTCTGTCCTCCTTCTTGTCGACCTGGGCTTCACGATGCTCCAAGTTGCGAAGCATCAGCTACTGCTACAAATTTGCAACAAATCTTTGATGAATCTTTGAGGCCATGAATTATTTTTTGGTGACAAGGTGCTGCTTCAGCACTGCGACCGAGCTGCAAAGACGACACGACATGTCTGTGCCATTCCAACGGCAGGCGCCTCTTCTGCTTCCCAATCTTTCACGGGAATCAAGCCTCAAAGTTGTCCAAACGAGTCTAATGAGGAATGGTTTGACACGGCTTGACTTCAAGAATGGTCAAAACTTTGGCCAAAACTGGGACGGCAATAGAGAATTGCCAAGTTTTCGTTGAAAATCGGACTGGTTTGATGGAATAAGGATAGAAGAAGAATGCCAAACTAAGCAGAAATTACGAGCGAAATCTAACAACAACTGCAGAGCATGGTGTTTGCACGCGGCATTGAACTCAGGCCAAACATGTCGCATTATGTCACCAAAAAAATTGCCACAAACAACTCGGTCATCCCCAGTCCCCTTGTTCAGCCACTGAACCTCGCGCACCCCCATAGAATTGGACAATGGCTCCAGCATCAATCATCTTGCTGATGTAACCTGTCAGTAGCATATTGACCTTGGCATCCGCCGTGTTGGTCAATTGGAAATCGCTCTGCACCAAGGATTTTTTCGCCGTCAAGGTCAGCTGCCGCCGCTTCAGATGCACGTGGAGCACACGGCATTTCACCTTGGAACCCACCTGGGCAGTGACAGAAACGTCCCAACCTTTCCCCCTACTGGTTGGTTGATGGTTGGCTGATGGGTGTTCAGCCTTGCTAGGACGAATTAGATTGATTTCATCATCTCTGCTATTAAACCTGGGGGAAATCCCACTGGATCTACACGTCAACCACCAAACCATCATTGCTGCATGTTCGTCGGTGATATCCCCGTTCTTGTAGCAACCCTCGCCATCACCAAAATTTCTCAATTGGACCATCATAAGTCCAGATGAAGATCCACGTCTTCTCGTAATCAAATCGTCTGAAAATATGAATAAATATGATAAATGATCGAAGGATGTTTAAAAGTCAAACTTCCGACAATATGGACTGATGGAAAAGCACAGACAGGAAGAAGCTCAGACAGGGAGAAAGTCAGAAGAAAGAAGATCAGGTGCGCGAAAAGGAGGAAAGTCGCGAAACATTGTGTTTTTCCAATGTTTTTGTGGCTCCGGACAGTCGAAAAGTAGGCTCGCTAAAGCGGCGGGCGCGGAGCCATTGAGAGATCCAAAATTGCACGCCGTTGTGGCGCGAAGCACATTTGGAAGTAAACAATGTAAAAAAGTGATGGGCTCGGAACACTTTTGGAAGTTGAGATGTGGAAAAAAATGCAAACAAAGCGTTGTGGCGCGAAGCACGTTTCGAAGTAAAAAGTGCCAAAACACACCATTCTAGAAGCACTTTTGGAAGTTGCGATGTCGAAAAAGTGCACGCCGTTGTGGTGCGAAGCACATTTCCAAGTCAAAAGTGTTTAAAAAGTGAGGGTTTCGGGTCAACTACTATAGTTACTACAACTACAACTACATCAGAACTACAACTAGAACTACCACTACAACTACAACAACTACAACTACAGATTACTACAGCTGCCACTACAACCACAACTACCGCTCCTTCTCCCACTCTCACTACAACTACAACTACAAGTACAACTACATTACAACTACACTGCGCTGCCTCCAACCACCTTTCGATCCATCAGTGGGCTCGCTCTGCTATCTCTCCTATAGGTATCCTATCTTTGAAACTTCCGCCACCGCCTGATGCGGCACTACTGGTCAAAATTTACAAAGGGAAAATAGTAAATCAAATGAATTCAAATGACATAATTCATATATGAATTAATCTGATATAAATATATGAATTTATTATAATTTATTTATATATATGTTCTATTTTTTTTTGAACACGTTTTGGACGTATTTCTTTTTTCGTCGCCTGCAGGCGCTTGGGCACCGAGGCCAAGGGCACGTCCGTGAGCTGCCGCAGGTGGACGTAGCCCGTGACGTAGTCGCTGAGCTTCACACGGAGGCCTCGCAGAGCCAAAACCAAGCAGAAGCCTCTAAACAGATTAGTTTGTACAAGCATGTCTGGGCATTGAACCATGGAAAAATCACGAAAAATCCCTGAGTTCACCATGAAGAACTGGATGGTTTAATGGGTCGTATATGTCGTATATGGTTTATCCTCCAAGTAATGGGTTTGTGAATGAAGGTGATTAAAGAGGCCAAGCTTCACCGTTCCAACGGCTGGGATTTTTCTGATTTGTGGGATTGTCAAACTAGGAAAAGCAAAAGTGAGACAGAACATGTGGATAGTAGTACAAGGATAACAATGATACGTAATGATACTAGTAAAAACTCTTCACCCTTGGATGAGGAGAAAAACCTGAGTCGCAAAGCCGGGGCGGCCATGATCGGCGACGTTCGTGACAATGCCAGTCACCAATTGACCCGGTGACAATTCAGATACGGAGACCAACACACCATCCTCCAAATCTGCAGGTTTTCGCGTGAGAATCAACATCCCATCCAAAAAGTTGTAGGATAGGACCCGGTATTGGGACTGAAATCCTGGCTTCACTGAGGTGGCCACGATATCTTTGTCCGTATCTGCCAACCTCGACATGGAGCAAAAACCCAAGAAATCACCACCTTCAGCTTCAGCAGTTTCAGCACGCACTCGGCAGCCATACTTCGGCTGGAAGTCCAAGATGTTCCCCACAAGTAGCTCTCCGATTTGAGCCTTTTGGGACAAATCCTGTGGTACCCAATCCACTAAATGTTGAAGAAGTGTCAACTGTACGACCGGTGTAGTTTCTGGAAGAACCGCCAAGATTCGAGCAACCAACTTCTGGTTCTTGGTCCACTCCACTTCCTCAATTTCTCCATCATGGTGCTTGTGAATCACCGCCGTGACACCGCAGAATCGCACCTGGAGACCTGGAGTTTGTCGAGGCTTGGCTTCAACCACTGAGCGCACACGAGCTGAGACCAACATCCCCGGCTTCAGTGAGCTGTGGTCCAAAGGGTCGTTGCCAATGGGCTCAGACGCCAGAGAACATTTCACAGTACCAGCCTGACTATTCACCTTTTGGACTGAGACCATGACAACACTGCCCACCTTTGGCACCGCCTTTGGCACCGCCTTCGGCACCGGCTCTTCACCATATTCGGTTTTTTTGATGATGCCAGTGATGTTTTCAACACCAAAGTCCAGCCGCAAGACATGTTCTTCTTCTCCAACCACAGCTGTTGAAAGCCACATGTTCGGTCGAAGCTGCTCGGCGGTCAGACCTGCGTTCACTAAACTGGGCCTCAACGAAGCATCGAGCCTCACTCGTTGGGGTCCCACTTGCTGCGCTGTCAAGATCACCGCCACCACCAACTGCCCAGGAGCAAAGCTCTCCGGAAGCGACAGCTCCGCGTGCTGCCCCTTCTCTGAAGCTTCGTTGCGTTGAACAAACCTCAAGGCTGGTGCTGGCAGCTGCGGTACGAACAAGCTGCAGCGCCAACACTAAATCACACACACAACATGCTCACAACATGGTCACAACATCATTGCATAAGATAGCAGATAGCATCACATTTCGCGTAAAAAACTATCCAACTATATCTATATCCAACTGGTGCCAACAAGTCACGCAATATTGTTGTAGGGAAGATTCAAAGTCAGCTCCTGCAACAAATCAGAGCCACGCATTGCCACGCATTTGATCATGATCCGGCGCATCATGGTGCATCATGGTGCGTCATGGCGCATCATCTGGCCGTGCCTCGTCGTTGACATCACGAACCGCGGCCATCACCAGGGCGCCTTCTTGTAGATCTGCTGTTCCAAGTCTTTTTATTCGACCTCAACGTCATGAGACGAAAATTTCTAGTGATGTCCATTTCTTGGTATTTCTTCGAAATCTTAACCAATCTTAACCACAAAGAAACGCAATGAATCTTTCAATGCTCAATGATTCTGCAAGACACAGATCTCCTCGTCCCGATGCTCCCGAGGCTCCCGAGGCTCCCGAGGCGCTCGAGGCTCCCGGGATCCTTCGGGCGCTTCAGCCGCTTCTGCGGTCCTTCGCAGCTTCGGCGCTTTGACCTCCTCCACGGACATTTCCGACATTTCCGTGGCCCATCATGGCCCATCATGGCCCATCATGGCCCATCATGGCCCATCATGGCCCCAATTTGCCCAATTTTGCCTCCCACCTTTCTGCACACATTCATACGGTCAAGGGGCCTGCTCTCCTCAGATTTCTATAAGATTCAGTACAAGTTCAGTACATATGTAACTCATATTGACTATACACATGTATAATATATGTATAATCAGCATGAAACCCTTCCCGTCCTTGGGTTCTTTGGGCACACTGGCCGCACAGGTTGCCTCAGACCGGCCTGGACGACCACGTTCAAAGGCTTCCTGAAAGACATAGTGATCCACAACCAAGAAACAAACCTGGTAAAACCTATTATAACATATATGTATACATCCATATATATACATATATGCATAGAGAGAGAGAGAGTATATAGATATATGTGTGAGTAATACTACCCATGAGAATTGAGCTTTTATTCATACATACCGTTACCTGGTAATAGATATAGTGTTGTATATATGCCATGGATGAACCAAAAGTCATATTGAAATCTGCTGAAACATAGGGCAAGGTCTCCTCTTCATCGTCTGCAAGATTGCCTTTTCTCTTTACCATGGCTGATGGAGGTCTGCAACAAACTTGGAAGGAAGCCTGAAATGCCTGGTGGAGTTGGCTTAGTGCTTGGAAGTGACTGCATCTGAATGGGAAAAGGTTCTTCTCACTCTTTCAGTTTGCTAAATGTCAGTTCTCTAACTTGTTTCAAATGTTTCTGTCGATGGCAAAGATACTCGGTTTATCTGCGATGTGGCAGGCAAAAGGCCACAGAATGATGCAGAGCACCTCTGACACTTAAATGCAAACAGGCTGGATACTGGCGAATGCGCACAAAAAATGCACAAATCAACCGGAAAGCATCTTGGAAAGCATCTTGGTGGTTCATTTTTACATATTTTTACTGTGTTTCTTCGCTGTTTCTTTGCGTACTTTTTTTCAAGAAATGATCTTCCATCCGGATCAGCACCGCTATTCCATGCGAGTCCAACCCAGCGCCGATGTCAAGGCAAAGCGCCAGAAGTCCTTGGAAGGCACACGCACGCCATGAAGGAGAAGCTACAAAGTGCTGGAAATGTCACATGAAATGACATCTCTTGGAATGAAAGATAACGAAACTGCATAGCTATGCATGGCTCTATATTCTACGACCATCCTCTTAAAGTTTGGTGCCTGTTGGTTTCAAACAGACTTCTCGCTCTCCACTTATCACCAACCCGCAGCAAAGCAAACGGAAGCAAAAAAAGAAGAAAGGAACAACATGAAATAGCAGTGGACATTAAAAGCCAATACCAAACAACCCTTTCAAAATAGAAAGTGAAGATCCCGAAGAGTTTCCAGCACTTCGGTTTTAAGTTTTTCCTGCTGTTTCCTCATCTTTCGGCTGACGCTGGCAGCTTCCTCTGCGGAGAATAACACGGCCTTTTCCAGCAGGTCTCGGGCACTGCCTCATGGCTTTGGAATATGCGGGGGATATGTGTGGGAATTTGTATGGGATAGTAACCGGATAGCAATGATATCCCAATGGGTGATAACATATGATAAATCCTATGATAATATGATGAGTACCGTGTGATCAGAATTGTTATTCAGGTTAATAAGCGCGGGTATGAATGTGATTGTTGCAATTGCCCAGCATGTACGCTACGCCCCACAGGTACTTCACTATATACACTTTCATATGGTTTTTTCAGGGTTTCTATAGGGTTTCTTTAGGGTTCATTTAGGGTTTCTTTGGGTTTATTGAGCTTTCCTAGTGTTTTTCTAGGTTTTCTTTGGGGTTTATGTAAAAAGTGCCGAAAATAGAGGTGGCCGACCAGCCGAATCCCCGCAGAGGGACATCAAACACGTGGTCCACGAAGCAATCATCCCAACATAGTGAAAGGCCGCAAAGTACTGTAAAGGTCAGCAAAAATGAGGTTCCCGACAATCATTCCAAAAAAGCGTTGGGGCATAGCATCAGTGCTGGCCGCAATTCTTGTCATATGATTCTCCCAGTACAAAATTAGTATATTATGACTATGGATCCCTATGATTGTTGTGAATGACTGAGATTCTCTTATTGAATTTGATGCTTCTATATCGCAATCAAAATATCCTAATAACTTGATTGCGAGAAGTGTCAGCATGTGTCAGCTCATTTTGAGATGTTCATGATCTGAGTGATTGTAGATTTCACAGGCAAAAATCGTTTCGATACTGAAAACCAATGGTGTCCGGTCAGTTTTCCAAAATAAGAGGCATAAATGGCATAAAAAGACGTCGTCATCTCCATCTCAAGGCACTAAAGTGCAGAAGATGCGGTCTGACCCACCATTCGGTGTATTGGAGCCAATAGTGTCGCTCTCGTCGAAACTGATAATATCGTCTGCCGGCCACTTGGAAGTCCAACGGGGAAAGCTCCGAAGTGTTTGCTCCTTTAAATCAAATTGAATAAGGAAATGGATGGGCGATGATGGGCGACCATGCAAGGCTTACTAATCTTACTAAGTATGAAAGAAGAACACGAAGAACACTTGGAGTGTCCGGTTGAAACATCTCATCCACGATGGCAGGAAAGACTGGATCTGAAAAAGAAGTTCGACCAATTAGACCGCAAAGAGATTTGGATGAAACATGATGAAACATGATGAAACATGATGAAACCGCACCTCGCATGGCAGGCATGCGGATCTTGCTGAGAAGAGGCAGGGGATCATCTGGCCAAATAAACTTATGAATCATTGGCTCATCCGGTATGAAGAGCGGAATGCCTATGCAATACATATCCGACAAACGTAAAGCGTTGGGAATGTGCGGCAACATCGCAATTGACCTGTACGAGGCCATCTCTGAGAAAGTCATCGATTCGGTCATGGTGTCAATGTTGACGCCGGAGCCGGAGCCGCCGGAGCCTCTAGCTTCATTTTCCGCTTCAATCAGGCGCAGTACCCGCAAGAAAGGTGAGGCACCCGGCAAAGAGGATCGGAAAAACAACATGTCGGGTTTCGTTGGCTGATAACGAGCAGAAATGTAGAGGGACAAACACGGAACGTAGGGCACTCTGATACCAGCTTGCCACCGGAGCATCTCTGCTGTCATGCGAGACGTGGCACTCACCGCGCCGTTGCTGCCGCCAGCTCCGTTTCGACCGAAGGCCGTCGTTTCAACCAAGGTCCAAAATTCATCGACTTCGTCGAAGCCAAAGACTTGATCGAAATCCACCAGCAAACACATCACACGTCCTGCCGCACTCGCACGTGTCAACAATCTGGATGGGCTCACGGGAAGACCGTGAAGAGCTGCATGGAGCAAAACGCAAAGCCACAGAGGTTCACTGCAAATGATCACTTTCGAAGTTCGTAGAAAGGCATCTCTCCGGGCAAATTCTCTCAAAGACCAAACTGCTTGTTGGATTGTCCAAAGTGGTTGGTCTCTCAGTTTGTCTCTCCCAGCAGATTCTGTGAGTGGTTGACCCCAAAAGGCATCCCAACTGATCCGCGATGATGATAAAGAAGCGCTATCAGAAAGGCCTTTCAGTTGCCACATGTAACTGAAAAAATGAACAGCCTCAATGGTATGTGAAGATGGCGAGGAGATAAAACCATCAGTTGCAGCCTGCACTGCAGCCAGGTTTTCCAAGTTGCTGGGACCATGTTCGCCCACCAAAGCAACTCTGAAAGCCTCCATCAACTGTTGCTTCAGCCTTTTGGCCACTTGTATTTGGGATCCTGCCTGCGGCAAATCCTCCCGCCAAGTGGGATATCTCAACGGCAAGGAATCCAAGGATGCGATATAATCAGAATATCTGGGGTAGAACTTTGGATCTTCCAAATTCAGGTTCACTGCTATGTCGAAGGATGAGGCATTCCAGTTCGATGATTCCAGATGATCAAAGTTCGAATCCAAAATCGTCACAAATGCCAAAAGCATACTTTCCAAGTTCAATCTGGCAGCATCTTCTGGCAAGTTGGATCGCATTTTGTGGACCAAGAAAATGACGTATTGAACCAAGGCAAAGCCAACGGGACACAGCATGAAACCCACCAGATTATCCGATGACCAGGCAGGTGGAGAACCAAATAATCCCTGCCATTGACTCTTCTGCAGTGCCGTGACCCAATCCCGTTTCTCACGAATTTGGGTGAAAAATGCTGAGCCATCTGCACGCCATTCCCCGGCCAAAGGGACAAAGATGCGACCGTTGAAGGCTTCATTCTCATCCATTCCGTCAATGAAGGTCTCCCAATCCTTCCATTTCAAATATGCCAAAGAACCGGTTTCTGGAGACAAAGGTCCAGTAGCGCTATAAGCCTTGCGAAAGCTCCGCCAAAACTCATCGCCGTTCTCACAATCCAAAAAACTGGCTGCTTTCAGAGGGTCGGTGCCCTTTTCCTCAGTGAAACTGTTGGAACCTGGAAAGAACACGGCTTCACTGCTTCACACAGTAATAAAAATATATATCTATACACACACACACATATAAATATATATATATATATAAACATGATTTAAGTATTGCAAACGTCTTTAGACCTGAAGCTATCCAAGCTATCCCCGTGCTTCTCTTGGCCCCCTGGCTTGCCCCAGCTCTCAACACTAACCTCAATCGGCAAACGACGTGAAACACGACGCTTCAATGCAAAGAGATATCTCAATTGCAAGCCCACATGGAGCACACATTCCCCCCACCTATAATGTCTTCAAAAATGTGGAACTATGCTACTCCTAGGTCTTTGAAATTTGAACAATTCCCATGTTTAGTCTTTGCCTACATTACCGTGCTATGAATCTGGATTCAGCAAATCAACATGTCCAAAGATGCCACTGAGACCCCAAAAATTGACTTGTTTTTTAACATGCTGGAATCCTGATTCATCGCAATTCCTAATCATCGAAATTTTTGCCATGCGCGGGGTTTGCCAAGTTTCCGTCATGGAGTTCGCAAATCCAGTTGCAATGGCCTGTTTTGCTTCTGCCTCGGCAGTAATATGCCACTCATGTTGCCACCTTGCCAACTTTTGCATAGAGTCACCTGAGTCATGTCCTTGAAAATCACCCACACAATTTGCCACCCAAAAGAGGCGCAGGGACTGTCCCATGGCGTTTCAAAATGTCATAGTCGAGTCATAGATATATCCCATTCAATACGTTCAAATATCAATGCACTAGCAGTCACTAGCGCTACTTTTGTGCTCAGAATTTGTTTCCATATGTTTTCCAACAATGCTCAAATCAACCCAAAACGAAGCTCAGCAAAACATTCTGAGGATCCTGATTCTTTTGATAATTGCCGATTAGGATTTTTTGAGTCTGTGTTTTGCGCAGCCGCTTGAATCAAAAATGTCATAGTCCAGGCTTCAATTCAAAAAGGGCAAACAGAATATCATGCATGAGATGTTCCTCTTTATTTGCATTGCTCTTCAGCTGATCATTCTGGTTGGGTCTTTTTGCTCATGCATATGGCGAGGGAATCATTGCCCATGCCAGGACAAAAGATCGAATTTGGATCCTTCACAAGAGATCTGCAAACAAACAAACAAATCAGAACAAGAGCACCATGAGTGCACCAAAAGTGCACCAAAGTGCACCAGGCGTGGACCATATTCGCATCAGCAGCATGGCCAAAAAAAAAAAACATTGCTAATCTGAGAGTCCAAGCACCTCACATACCACCCTTTTCGGGGAAAATGGCCTTGCAGGTGCCATGCGACAGCATTGTCGGCATCCCCCACTTTTTGTCAATCAAATTGTTGAGATTTGCTGAGTATCCCACCTGAACTTCTTCTGGTTCAAGCACTTGGCTCGCTACTTCCTGCAATCGACAGCGATGTGAAGAAAATGTTCACATGCATCTCCACCCAGTTGAATGTAGATTGTTACATAAATGCATCAATTTCATCAAAATTCAGCACATTCATGACAACCATCCGTCACCATCCTCCAAAACGTTTCGGAAACGTTCTTCACGAATTCGCCCGGTGGGGCTGTCTGGTTCTTTGACCTGACAATTCCGCTGCTGGCAATTCGTGACATAGACGTGTCATGTGACGACGTCATGTTTGTCAAAATGTTCGTATGTGATTCACACAGTGATAGACTCATCAGCTTTGCAAACTCTTTGCAACTGGACAAGGCCCGCGCCAATGTAGCCACCGCTTCCGTCAATCGCGGCAAGGCGTTCTTTGCAGCCAGCGACTTTGTTGTCTTATGCACTACCTTCTGCAAAGTTTGCACGTCCCAAATCTGAACTGAGTCCCCCACGCCAATAGTCAGAATCCAATGCTTTTCGCAAGACAAAGCAGGTAAGATGAAAACCAAATTAAGGCAGAACCCCTTAGGACTTTCATTAGTTGCAACCGCATTTGATCGTTTGAATGTGTCAACGTTTTGTCGCCCCATACCCACCTTCAACATTCTTCAACAATTAAATGGGACTCCACAACCCGGTCTTTTCGCTGAAAGAAATCAAGTAAGAAAAAATCAATCAGTTCCATCTGCATGGCCTCCGTCAATGGGAGTGGCACGACACGTGAGACAGGCTCCTTGGGAAATCTGCAACTTTGAAAGAGATTTTGATTTTTATTCAGTGTGTTCGTACGGGGAAAATTTACAACGAACGTCTGTACTCAATTGCAATTTTGAAAAAGTATGGTTCCCTGTGAGTTTTCCGAAAAAAACCAATGATTGTCAAGTTTTCTTGCCAAACCCAAATCCAAATCCAAATCCATTGAATGTGCCCTCCTTGGACCCTTTCTCTGGCACTTTCTCTGGCATATAGAGCGGCACAACCTGCCAATGCACAACCAAGTTTCTTTCCACAACCCAACATGAAGTTAAAAAGGCACTTAACCAACATTCTGGCTATACTTGAGAAGGGGAACACGAAAGGTAGGCAATCAAGAAGGGGAATCAAAAAATAGAGGGTGGCCAAAAGAAAAAAATACCGGTGAGGAAACCCCACACAGGAGCATTGCAGGTGCAGAAAGGCGTCTCTGTGCAAAAGTGTCTCGGTACAAAAGCCTCTTTTGTGTAAAACATTTTGTGTGTAAAAGCTGGCCCGTGTAAGTGTAACAGTTTCTCTGTCTAAGACCATCTGGGTGCAGAAGTAGCCGTGTGCAAAAAGGTCTCGGTGCAAAAGACTCTCTGGTGTAAAAGTTCCAAGCGTTTTCAAGATGCTGTGTACACAGTGGTTTTCGGCGCATGTGTAAAAGTTTCTGTGCGAAAAAAATTCGGTGTGTAAGGGCGTCTGTGTGTAAAAGCCAGTCTGCGCAAAAGCCTCTCTGTATCAAAGTTTTTGTGTGTAAAACTGCCCGTAAGTAGAGGCACCTGTGCGTAAATGCTGCTCCCTGCTGTGGTTTTTTGTGTGCAAGCTTCTGTGCGTAAAATTTACGGCGTGTAAAGGCCTCTCTGTGTAAAAGCTGGCTGTGTGTAAAGGCGTGCTTTGTGCAAAAGTTTCCGTGTGTAAAAGGCGTGTGTAAAAGGTTTTGTGCGTAAAGGTTTCTTTGCGTAAATTTTTCTGTGTGTAAAAACTGCTCTGGGTAAAGTTTCTGCGCGCAAGAGTTTCAGCATGTAAAAGTTTCTTGGGGTAATCTGTGTGTACAAATTTCTCTGTGTCAAAGCGTTTCTGTGTAAAAATGTCTCTGTGTAAAGCTGGTCTGTGTAAAGGTTTCTTTGTGTAAAAGCTGTTGTGTGTGGAAACATCTGTGAGTAAAAGCGTCTGTGTGTAAAGGCGTCTGTGCGCAAATGCTGCGCTGGGCAAAAACATTTTTGTGTAAAGCATCGGTGCGTAGAAGCGTCTGTGTGTAAAATTTTCTTTGTGTGAAACCCTCAGCGTGTACTGGCGACTGTGTGTAAAAGCTTCTCTGTGCGCAAACCTCTCTGTGTAAAAGTATCTGTGTCTAAAAACTACTCCGTGTAAAGGTTTCTGTGCGTAACGTCGCTGTTTGTAAAAGCGTGTCTGTCTAAAATGCGTCGCCGCACCAACGTCTCCAAAGAAACAAGGAAAGAACGGGGGTCAAATACTTGCTGTGGCTACTGTTGTTGATGATGGGCAGTGATGCGCGCAGCGTCATATTGGTGGTGTTTTGTAAATTTTTGACAGCCTTCCGGGCAGAAAACAGTCTAAATACCGATGTTTTTGGCGTCTCAAAAGCCAAAACCCACGGCATTTACGGTGTTTTTGGTCGTGGTAGCAAAAACCACTGTATTTGCAGTGTCTTGTGGACAGCACCTAGCAAAAACAATGGTTTTTACGAAGTTTTCAAACCACCTTGCAAGAAATAGTTTTTCCATGCCAAAAGCACAAAAACATTGTAAATTACAATGTTTGGGTTTGGCTTTAAGTTTTGCAAGGCTCATTGAGGGGAGGTGGGGGAGGGGGGGGGAAGGGGGGGATGGAAGGTGTGGGAGGGGGGCGGAAGGTGGGGTGGAAAGTGGGGGGAGGGGGGTGGGAGTCTGGGGGGGTTCTGGGGGTCTCAAATGAACAGCAACATCTTGAATAATCTGGCAACGGGGATGGCCACCCTCCCCTGTACTTCGTGAGTTAAAACTCAAGGTAGCCCACCGGAGCTACCTTTCGTGACTCAACAACGGAACTATAACACTGGACTATTTCACAAATAAAAAATGGTAAGGATGGAAAATCTATGTATATATATATATATATCTCTCTCTCTCTGTGTGTGTGTGTGTTTCAATCTTATTTACTTATAAATCATTTCGAATCTTCGGTGATACAAGGATACACTACGATACATTACGATGCAGTACGATACATTGCGAGCTCCGTTGATCGGCACCTGTGAGCCCAGACGGTATTCTCTCCATTGCCCGGGCCCCCGGCACCGCATTTGTGACACTGCAATTCTGCAATTCAACGACGGTAATTCAACTATTTCAAAGACAGCTCCAACGATTTGAAGAAAATTTACCAATATCTACCCAGAAATGATGCGGTAAAAATATCATATTGTTGTTCCCCTGCGGCATGTGATTTCCTTCAATGTGCTGTTTGAAGAAATCCAAAATCAATCTCATGCATGTGATGCGCCACATGGCAATTCGCACAACAATGCCAAAACCAAATTATTTGAGAGCGAAACACGAAACGTATATAGTATCGATTTGATGTGATCGCTTGAAGAACACAATCCAAAACAGGCATTTCTTGGGGGCTAGGTCTTTTTTGCACCTGTTTTGGGCTCTGTTTGGACATGCTTCCAAGCAGGCTTCAAACTGACATGGACAATTTGGGGGCTGTGTGTGCCAAGGTTCCCTTTTGACATGTTTTAAGTGGCAAGGCTCTTCCTTGACACGTTTGAAGCAACAGGGTTCTGCATTGACACCTTTACGCCAAGGGGGTCTCAAACTGACATGATCGCTTTGGGGGCAGCATCTGCCAAGGTTCCCTTTTGCATGGCTTCGGCGCCGAGGCTCTTCCTTGGCACGTTTGCAGCAGCTGGGTTCTGCATGGACATCTTTGCGCCAAGGGGGTATCAAACTAACATGGTCGCTTTGGGGGCAGCGTCTGCCAAGGTTCCCTTTTGACATGTTTGAAGTGGCAAGGCTCTTCCTCGACACGTTTGCAGCAGCTGGGTTCTGCATGGACATCTTTGCTGTTAAGTTGCTTACGTAAGGCTTTCCAGGGATCCACCAATATTTGGTCCCGAAGAAGCGTTTTGCGCTTTTGGGAGAACAGACAAAACGCTTCTTAGGTTTTTGGCAGTTACATCNTCCCGAAGAAGCGTTTTGCGCTTTTGGGAGAACAGACAAAACGCTTCTTAGGTTTTTGGCAGTTACATCAAAGGGAAAAAACGCTTCTTTGGAAATGGAACTGCTGAAAACTTGGTGAAAACCTGGTGAAAACTTGGTGAAAACTTGGTGAAAACCTGGTGCAAACTTGGTGAAAACTTGGTGAAAACTTGGTGAAAACCTGGTGAAAACCTGGTGAAAACCTGGTGAAAACCTGGTGAAAACCTGGTGAAAACTTGGTGAAAACATGGTGAAAACCTGGTGAAAACCTGGTGAAAACCTGGTGAAATTTCAAAAACTTGGTGAAAACCTGGTGAAATTTATTGAAGAAGCGTTTTACATCTTGANGTGAAAACCTGGTGAAAACCTGGTGAAATTTCAAAAACTTGGTGAAAACCTGGTGAAATTTATTGAAGAAGCGTTTTACATCTTGAAATTTAACCAAAAAAAGCATTTTTTCTTTATTTTTGGTGAAATTTAACCGTTTTGGCGGTGAAATTGAATGTAAAACATACACCCGGTCAAAACCCGGTGAAAACCTGGTGAACTTTTCAAAATTTTCAAAACCTGGTGAAAACTTGGTGAAAACCTGGTGAAAACTTGGTGAAAACTTGGTGAAAACCTGGTGAAAAACTGGTGAAAACTTGGTGAAAACCTGGTGAAAACTTGGTGAAAACTTGGTGAAAACTTGGTGAAAACCTGGTGAAAACTTGGTGAAAACCTGGTGAAAACTTGGTGAAAACTTGGTGAAAACTTGGTGAAAACCTGGTGAAAACTTGGTGAAAACCTGGTGAAAACCTGGTGAAAACTTTGTGAAAACCTGGTGAAAACCTGGTGAAAACCTGGTGACATTTCCCAAACCTAGTGAAAAACTGGTGAAATTCTCACAACCTCGGTGAACATCGCAATAAGTTTGAAAGAAGCGTTTTGCTCTTTGGGGTCTCCGTGCAAAACGCTTGTTGCAATCTGGACCCAAAATGTTTGGTAAAAACGCTTCTTTGTCCTCCGTACCCAACCGCTAAGCAACTCAACAATCTTTGCGCCAAGGGGGTGTCAAACTAACATGGTCGCTTTGGGGGCAGCGTCTGCCAAGGTTCCATTTTGACATGTTTGAAGTGGCAAGGCTCTTCCTCGACACGTTTGCAGCAGCAGGGTTCTGCATTTGACACGCTTACGCCCAACGGACTTGGTTTTTTTTGGCCCGTGTTTTGGGCGGTGTTTCAACATGTTTTTCTGGGGGCTTCAAACTGACAGGGTAGATTTGGAGGCTGCATCTGCCAAGGTTTCCTTTTGACATGTTTTGGGCGGCAAGGCTCTTCGTTGACACGTTTACTCGGACTCAGTACTCGAAGTTCAGGACGAACTTGAAGAAGACGACGGAGAAGAAGACGGATCATGTCGACGTCGGCGTCGCGATCTAGCTCGGCTCTTCTTCTTGTCCTTCTTGTCCTTCTTTCCCCGACGACGGCCCTTGTTGTCATGGTCACCATCAGAGCCATCATCATCATCATCATCATCATCATCATCATCATCCGGTGGTCCTCCAGGTGGCAGACCTGGTGGATTTGTGAAGAAGCGCTCATCATCAGCGTCATCATCAAAGACAATGACTCTTGCCGGAGCTTGTTGGATTCCCGTCCCAGCAGGCCTGGTAGGCTGAGAAGACTGAGAAGCATCCACACCTGGCTGGTACGCAGTGACAGGTCTTGGAGTCCCCCCAGATGCTGAGACTTGAGTTCCCTCAAAAGCTGTTGTTGCTCTTGTCGGAGCTTCTCAATTTCTCTCTCAAAATCCTTCCTCTGGTTATCGGATGCCTTCTGCATGTCCAGGGCCTGTTGGGTCAGCAGGCGCACACTTTGTTGCTTGTAGGTGTGAATCTGCGTGCACGCCTCGTTCAACAATGCACTGGCTTGCTGATATGACTGGTTCACCATACCAACATTGTTGCGAGTCAGATGCAACTCAGAATTCAAATCGTGAATACGTTGTTCCTGAGCTTTGAATTGAATCTCGGCTGACTTCTGCACACTCACTGCATGAGCTGCTTGTTCATTCAGCTGAAGATTCTTCTGTTCAAGTTCATTGGCCGCTACTTGTTCTAGGTGCGTGTGACGTGATCTCGAGCCTCACTGCGCCACACTTTACGATGTCTGTCCAGCTCCTCAGAGTGTCGCGCGTTGGCTTCATTCTAGAGCGCTTCACGTTGGGCACTCATCAAATCCGATGCCAATCCGGGGCCCACACCTTGGTTAAGGACAGCGACCTGTGCAGTTCGGTTGTCAACGAAGTTCACTGCATTCATCTGGGTGTTTTCAACACTGATGTCCAAAAGACCTGGCGAACTGGTTCAAACTCATCCTCAACGTAACCCATGTCACCTTCAGTCGTTGCGTTGCCTGGATGAATTGCAACCTCTTGTGGAATCCCAAGGGCATCAATCAATGCGGCCAACGCGTTCCCGCCCCGGGGCAGGGAGCGCTGGGGGAGTAGCCATGGGATCAGTGATGTACGTGTGAGACAAAGGTTAGACCGTTCACCTTTCGCGATGCGGCTGATAAGCTATTGAAACAGGCGAAAAGCCACTACCAGACCACAATTACAACACACAGTTAGCAGGCTTATTTTACACTTGAGCCATGACCACATCCGGTATGTACACATGTCATAAAGTGATACCTAGGGAAATACTGGGCAACAACAGGAAGTTGATATGTCGAAAAAATTCACGGCGATGTGGCGCGCAGGACATTGCCAAAAAAAAATCGTAAAAACTGACGGTCTCGGAGCGCTTTTGGAAGTTGAGATGTTGAAAACGTGCATGGCATTGTGGCGCGAAGCACGTTTGGAAGTAAAAAGTGTTAAAAACTGATGGATTCGGAACACTTTTGGAAGTTCAGATGTCGAAAAAATGCACGGCGTTGCGACGCGAAGCACATGTGGAAGTCAAAAAAACCTCAGTGTCGGACCGCTTTTGGAAGTTGAGATGTCGAAAAAGTGCACGCCGTTGTGGCGCGAAACACGTTTCCAAGTCAAAATGCCCAAAACACTTTTGGCCATTCAATCGTCATTTTGTGTGGCAGGCACAATGGATTCAGCAGGGTCCAACGTGTGCGTGTTGCGACAAAACCAGAAACGATGGCTGAAAGAGGATCTGGAAAGAGATACATTTAGCGCGGCAGGCGCAAAGCAAGAGACATATCTGGCAGACATGTTAAAAGGTCAGGGCGCGGATTTCCCGAGAGGGGTTGCCTTTTGGAGCATCGGGTCTTGAGGTTTGCTAAAACGATTTTGCGTGACGCTTCGTTCTTGATGTTGTCAACTTCGAAAATTGAGGAAGTCTCGCAAAATTGTTTCGCTTTTGATGCTGTCCACTTGGAAAATGGAGGAAGTCTCGCAGACAGGCTTCGTTTTGAAGCTTTCAACTCCCAATTTTCAAGGAAGTCTCGCAGAAAACCTTTGCTTCCAAGATTGCGCCTTAACAAATAAATAGGCAGACAGATAGAAGGATAGATAGATGGACAGATAGACAGACAAATAATTAGTAGATAGTTAGATACTTAGATAACTTAACAGATAGATAAACAAATAGACAGATAGATAGATAGACAAATAGATAATAAGAAAAATAGAAGGATAGATAAACAGAAAAACGGATTAATAGGCAGATAGACAGACAGGCAAATAGATAGATGGACAGAGAGAGCGACAGATAGACAGACAAATAGATAGATAGACAAACAAATAAATATTGAGACAGATCAATGGATAATAGACAAATAAATAGGCAGATCAAAAACAGATAGATGGACAGAAAGATACATAGAAAGACAAATAGATAGACAGATAAATAGACAGACAGGCAAACACATAGACAGACAGGCAAACACATAGAGACAGATAGTCAGATAGATAAATAGACAGATAGACATATAGGAAAAACAAATGAATAGACAGACAAATAGATAGAAAGACAGAGAGGTAGACAGATAGATAAGTAGATAAATAGATAAATAGATAAATGGATAAATGGATAAATAGATAAATAGATAAATAGATAAATAGATAAATAGATAAATAGATAAATAGATAGCCCGGCATTCCAACCACCCTTCGATCCATCAGTGGGCCCGCTCTGCTGTCCATGATTCACAACAACCAACCTCTCCTATAGGTTTCCTATCTTTGAAACTTCCACCACCGCCTTGCGTGGTACTACTCCTATGTATGTCTGCCTGTACATTTGTATGCCTGCCATGTGTGTACGCATGTGCGTGCGCGCGTGCGTGCGTCTGTGTATGTGTGTGTGTGTGTGTGTGTCTGTAGGTATGTTTGCATGTTTGTATGTGGGTTTGCATGCGTGCACTTGTGTGCAAGCGTGCATGTGTGTGTGTGCGCGTGTGTATGTAGGTCTATTTTCGCGTGTGTGATCCGTCCATGTGTGTGTGTGTTTGTGTGCGATTTTACGTGTCTGGAACCATGCACGTGCATAGATAAGTCGGGCCGGTCTAACGCGCCCGCTACAAAGATCCAAGTTGGTGTAATGTCGTGTGGTAACTGCGACGTTTGAACGAGGCCCCACGACGTGCAAAAATCACCTTGCAAGCACCGCTGAAGATGATCAGGAGAGTGTTTCCTCTGTTTTTCTATAGCGCATCCTGAAGGGCCCAAGCTGTCTTTATTTTTTTCCGGACAGCTCCTGCGAAGGATTTTTCCCAAAGAAGTGCTGCCAAATAACATCTCCTACATCCTTTACACCACCTACATCACGTACATCACCTTCCATTACATCACATACATCATCTGCATCTCCTACCTGTCTACTACATCCATTACATCACCTACATCATCTACATCCTCTTCATCTGCAGGCACACTCATGATCCACGTCGTCTACATCAATCTCAATCAAGTTCATCTATATCACGTACATCACCACATATCTCCTACAAAACTACTACGGCGTCATTTGCACGGGAATTATTACACCGGATTTCTTACACAGAAATTGTTACGCAGCAGTCCTTACACAGGAGTCGTTACACAAGAGTTGTTACACAAGAGTTGTTACACAAGAGTTCGACTTCCAGGTGATTTACTTGCATCAAAACTACTGGTCAACTCCTACTTCTCGGATTCTTCGAAATCTCGTTCCTTTGGCAGCAGGGGCGGCCAAAAAGGTGGTTTCCGAAACGCACCCTTCTGCGGAGATCCTATTTGTCGGAGGCGCAAACGTGCGGTGGATGCCCAAAGTTGCATTTGGCGCCAGCAACCCTCTGCGGAGATCGTGTGTTGGATGCACAAACCTGTGGCGGAAGCCGAATCTTTGTTGCGGAGATAGCACGGGTTGGACGCACTGATGTTGGGTGAAAGGAAAATCTCCAAAGAGCATGCAGTGGGGCTGCGATTTGATTTTGGAAGACGCAATCACTTGCGGTCACTTGCGGTGCCTTGCTCCAAAGGTCACTTGCGGTCACCTTGCGGTCGCTTGCGGTCACCTGATGCAGCTGTCATTTGTGGTCACTTGCGGTCACTTGCGTCATGAAACCATTCGAGATGAACATCAATGATGTTGGAAGTGGAAAATCCATCATATTGTTGCAAGTTTCAATTGTGAATCCAGCAACCTGAGGGGCAATCGGAAATTTCTTCGCAAAATTAGAATGGGGACGAGCACGGTGCTCACAGACGGTTGGCTCCACAGAATGACGTTCCTCTTTGCTTGGTACCAACGATTGATGTATGTCACAAATCACAATTCTTGACCTTGATGTGGCGAGCACAATTTCGCAAAGTATCCCCACCAACAAACAAACTCCGATTTCTTCGCGGAACTGGCTGGACTCTGGTCTCAAGTTTGGAGAGTGAATGTCCAACTTTTTTGCATCATCACAAGCGCCCAAAATAGTTTTGTCGGGTGGAGGTGGCCACTGCGGCGCTGGAAATTGTGTGGAAAGATTTGGTGCAGAAATCGATCAAGATGTTGTTTCATGTTTTTAGCGCACGCGTTTGCCCCTTGTCCCTCCACATCGGCCGGAATAAACATGGTGTTACCCACCGCATGGGCAAAAAAGGAAAAAGTCGAATAAACCAATGCACTTCTGCACGTCTTGTCTGGCAACGCCGTGCACGATGGGCAGTCGCCATTTTTGTGTGGGGTTTTGAATGGGGATTGTCAGGGAGTTTGAACAAATGGAACTCATTGGCCGTTGCAACCTGCGAGAACAAAATGAACGAGGCAATGCTGCTGTCCAATTTGTGCTGAGGGAAAGTTTCTGCATTTTGGTGCATCTTGAATGGTCGCATGGACATGTTTTGTCTTGATGACAACTGGACCTATTGGGGCCGAGGACGGACAGTTGGTGCAAATTAATTTTTTGGTGCCTTGCTGTTTGACCTTGTCGATGTTTCATATGAATTTCGTTTCGCGTAGGGTTTGGTGACAAATGTGTACATTGCATTGGTCGTTTTCCGCTCGAAAGGCGGATGGTGATCAACCAACGTGTGCATTTGACAGACTAGAAAGGACATTTGGATAACAAGACCTTGCCAACAAAATTCTCCACTGCAATGAGCCATGCGCGATCTCGTTTTCATGCCCAGATGCTCTCAACTTTGGAATAAGGATTGGTCAAGCAGCACTTGTTGGGAACCATGTTCGCTGCACATATTTGGAGTTCAAGCCGTCGTCGTTTTCATGTCGTTGGGGGAGAATCGATGGACCACGACAAACTCTGGAACGAGAAACAATTAAGCCTGCAAATTCGGACGTGTCACCACGAAGAGGTTTAAGCATGGAAAACATATCGCGGTCACCATGGGGTTTGTTGCGGCACATGGACGCGAAGATTTTTGGAAGATCTCTTGTCCAACAACCACCACCAGATGAATTTGCGAATTTCCTTGGAACGCTGTTTGCGGGCACCGCAATGGAACCCTAAGCGCCCAGAACTTTGCCTGAATCACCTTTTTCCATGGCGGGGATCCACCCTGCTTCAGGTCAGTGGAGAACCAATAGGGGCGACAATGACGTCGGTAGTGTTGGTGAGTTTGCGCAATTTGCGCCTGATATTTCTTTTGCTGGATTTGCTGCGTCGTTCCAATGACATGATGTTTTGTCGGGAAGCGCCCGCCACAAGGAAATGTCCCTTCACTTATTTTTTCACTTCATCTCCACACCATCTCTCGTTACCTTATTGCCTATATATCTACATTGCATCTCTATCAAGGTCATTCGCATCAACGTCATCTACATCACATCATCTTTTACTTCATTGGTATCAGTTTCATCTACATCATGTACCTCATTTACATTCATTTACATCAATTTACATCATCTACGTCAACTTACCCTTCTGCCTTTCCCCCATTCGAGTCAAAGGGACATCGGTCTATAAAGGCCCTCGGGTAAGAAACAGGACATCATTGGTACCTACAAATGTTAAGGTTGGCCTGCATATTTGCAAGCCGACCTCGCCGGTTTCATGAGTTCAGCATGATGTCGTTTGAAAAGGGGACCAACCAACGAACCCGAATGCAGTCACGTAAAACTCTTCTGTGAAACAAGTTATTTCAACAGTCATGTACTCGTGTACATTCTTCCCCTGTTGCCATTCTAGTGTAGGCTGTGGAGTGTGGCTGGCGCTGGAGTGAAAGGCGTGGAGTGTCAAGACAGTGGGGTGTTGAGTGGGGTGTTGAGTGGGGTGTAGAGTGGGGTGTTGAGTGGGTTGTTGAGTGGGGTGTTGGGTGGGGAATGTAATGTGTAGAGTGGTGAACTGGAGGTTGCGAAGTTTGAAGTGTAGAGTGTGGCCTGTACAGTTTAAAACTTGGAGTGTGGACGGTAGAGTGTAAAATGCAGACTGCGGGGTGCAAAGTGCAAAATGTAGAGAGTAATGTTTGGAGTGTGAAGTGTAGAGTGCGGAGTGTGGAGTGCAAAGCGTGGAGCGCAAAGTGTCCAGTGAAGAGTGTGGAGTGTAGATTGCGCAGCGTAAAGTGTAGAGTGTCGAGTGTGAACCGTAAAGAGTGGAGTGAACAGCGTAAAGTAAGAGAGTGGAGTGCAAAATGGAAAGAATGGGGAGTGCAATCTAGAGTGTGAAGTGCAAAGTGTAAAGTGTAGCGTGTGGAGTTTCCACTGTAAAGCGTAGAGTGCCAAGTAAAGTGCAGAGTGTGGAGTGTAGAGTGCACAGTGTAAAGTCTAGAATGTGGAGTGTGGAGTGTAAAGTGCGGAGTGTGGAGTGTAGAATTTGGAGTGTGGAGTGCAATGTGCAAAGTGCAGAGTGCAAATGGTAGTTTGCAAAGTGCGGAGTGTAAACTGTAAAGTGTAGAGTGTGGAGTGTGGAGGGTAAAGTGTCAAGTGTAGAGTGCGGAATGTAAAGTGCAGCCTGTGGAGTGTAAAGTGCACAGTGTCAAGTGTAAAGTGTGGACTGCCCAATGTAAAGTCAAAAGTGAAGAGTCAAAAGTGCCGAGCGTGGAGTGTATAGTGTAGACGGGGAATGCAAAGTGTAAACTGCAGAGTGCGGAGTGTAGAGTGTAAAGCGCACAGTGTGGAGTGCAAAATGCACACTGTGGAGTGTAGAGTGCAAACTGTCCGGTGTGAAGGGTGGAGCGAACAGTCTAGGTGTAGAGGGTGGAGTGCAAAATGCACACTGTGGAGTGTAGAGTGCAAACTGTCCGGTGTGAAGGGTGGAGCGAACAGTCTAGGTGTAGAGGGTGGAGTATAAAGTGTGGACTGCGGAGTGCAGAGTGTACAATGTAAAGTGTGAAATTTAGAGTTGGGAGTGTAAAGTGCAGAGCGTGGAGGTTAAAGGTGCAAACCTTAAAGTGTAGAGTGTGGAGTGGACAGTGAAATGTGGAAAGGGAACAAATGTGGAAAGTGCAGGGTGTACCGTGTAGAGTGTGGAATGTAAAGTGTGGAGTGTAGAGTGTGGAGAGTGGAGTGCGAAGTGCAAAGTGTAGAGTGCGGAGTGTAAAGTGTAGAGTGCGGAGTGCAAAGTGCAAAGTGTAGATGTGGAGGGCAAAGTGCGAAGTGCAGAGGGTGGAGTGTGGAGTGCAAAGCGTGGAGTGTAAAGTGTAAAGCGTGGAATGTCAAGCAAAGTGCAAAGTGTAAGGTGTAGCATGTGGAGTATAGAGTGAGGAGTTTTCGCTCTAGAGTGCAAAGTGTCAAGTGCAGAGTGTGGACTGTAGAGTTTAGAGCAAGGTATAGAGTGTGAAGTATCAAGTGAAGAGTGTGGAGTGTGGAGTGTAAGTAAAATGAAGACTGTAGAGTGCAATGTGTAAGGTGTAAAGGGTGGAGTGTGTAGTGCAAAGTGCAAACTGTAAAGTGCAAAGTGTAAAATGTGGAGTGTGGAGTGCAAGTGCAAGGTGTCAAGTGCAGAGTGTGGATTGGGGCTTGGGGATGTGGAGTGTCAAGAGGGTAGTGGAAAGTGTGGAATGGAGAGCGGAGTAAAGAGTACAAAAGTCCAGCCTACAGTGGTGAGATGCAACTTCAGCAAATACGCTGCCTGCCACGCAAAATGATTTTCACCAAATGCTGCGCCTGCCACACAAAATGAGACTGTTCGAATGTCCTACGCCTGCCACTGGGTTTGCACGTTGTCACCACTTGACGTCTAATGTGCTGCGCCTGCCACACACAATGACTGTGGAGGTTTCCAAAGTGGTGCGCCTGCCACAATACAAGAATCACATCTTCTGAAAATAACCCAAGAGGATTGTGCCTGACACACAGAACGGCTTCTGACACTTTTTACATACGACGTGAAAGTATTGCGCTTGCCACACGGAGCGCCTTTCGTCACCTCATGGAACATATTAGAATGTCGCAAAGTGCCACGCCTGCCACACTAAACGACCTTTCGACCCGTTTGAAAAAGGATCACTTTTGCAGTTTCCCCCATAGGCACGGCCATACGGCAGCCACGCAAACGGTTGGAGGACGGTTGCGAACGGTTGCGAAAGATCGCGACCATACAAGCAGCATCAAAAGACACAGCTCAACCCCCAAACCCCCAAGGTAAAACGAGAACCCTTCGCTACGCATTCGGGAACAAACTTTTGCAAAAACCGCCAAACTATCACCCCATCTCTTATCTCTTGGGTGGTCTTCCCTGCTTGCGAACCGGTCTGGACTGAAAATGTTCTGCCCAATCATAATATGGTTGCCAAGAATTTGCCATCATCACTTGGATGCCCAATCATGGTTTGGTTACCTATTTAGTATGAACGTCAACTTACCGCAATGTCGTTTACATAGGAATTCTGGCACAGCAGTTTTCACAAAGAAGTCCGTACACAGGAGTTGCATTCATACAGGAATGGGTATGCGGCAGGATTTTTTTACACAGGATTTACCTACCAAAAGTAACGCACAGGAGATACATTTCGGAGTTGTTACACAGGAATTAAATAGCGGAGTTGTTACACAGGAAGCATTACACAGGAATTGAATGCAGGAGGTGGTACACGGGAGGTATTATATACGACTATAATACAGGAATTGCCAACAAGAGTTGTTACAAAAGAGTTAAATTCCCGCAGCAGGGGCGGCCCAAATCCCGCTTACGAAACCAAACCATTTCCGCACTTCGTGCGTGTCAAACACGCAAATGTATGCTAAAATGCAAATTTGACGTCCTCCGGGAAGTTTCTGCAAAAATCGTGTGCGCAGCGTCGGACGCGCAAAATCGCAGTGAAATGCCAATGTTTGGTTGTTGGGCGACGCCCTTTCGCACAAAATAAGGGTAGAGCGAAAACCCAGATGCACCCCGCTCGCACGCAATGACAGACGAGCGTCAACAACGGTAAAAGTCTGATTTCGGAATCTCAGATGAGGTCCTTTCGCACGGAACGAATGTCAAACGGAAAAAGATCAGGTAGAATTGCGATTTTTTTAACTTCACAAAGCTGGTCTGTCGCAACACTTGTGTGTAAAAGTCTGTGTGTGAAACTTTCTGTGAAACCTTCTGTGTGTAAAGGTTTGCCTTCGGTTTTTTCCAATCAAGTCACAAAATTGATGTGTAAAAGTTTTTGTGCAAAATTTTCTCTGTGTAAAGGTTCCTGGGGAAAAAATTGTGCGTAAAAGTTTCTGCGTGATTTTTTTTGCGTGTAAAAGTTCCTCTGTGTATTGACTTGTTTGTGCAAAAGTTTTTGTGCAATCGTTTCTGTGTGCAAACGTTTCTGTGTGTAAAAGTTTCTCTGTGTAAAGACGTCTTTATGTAAACATGTTCTTTTGCAATATTTCCCTGGGTAAAACCCTCTGTGTGTAAAGTTCCTCTGTGTAAAAGTTTTTCTGTCTGAACGCTCTTGCATGTAAGAGTTTCTGTGTGTAAAAGTTTATGTGTACAGTTTGTCCTGTGTAGAAGTTCCGCTGTGTAAAAGTTTTTGTCTGTAAACGCATCCGTGTGTAAAATGTCTGTATGTGAGCGTTGCTCTGTGTTAAAAAATTGCATGTAAAAATTTCTGTGTGTCAACCGGTCTGTGTGTAAACGTGTCTGTGCGGAAAAATGTCCGTGTGTGGAAAAAAAAATCCTCATGATGATTTCCGCCGAGGCGCCAGCCCTGGACCCACCTCACGCACTGGAAAAAAAATCAAGTTGTGGGTATATGACATTTGAACTACGCTTGTCACCGTCAACATCACAACCATCATCACCATCACCCGACATCATCATATCTATTTGTTTAGTATTTTCTCGTCTCCTCCCTGCTGGTTTTTTTCGGGGCCACACGTCTATTGTATTACCTTCGCGGCTGTAGCCGATGGAAATTCACCAGCTTGAAGACCACCTGGTGTCGAGTGACTTGGCACGGGGGTGTGCAGTAGGCGCGCATATGGTTTCTGAACTTTCGATATGGATGCCATTTTTTCTGAATTTTGAGCAAATAGCGGAAAGTTGGGGAGATGGAACGAACCGTGATTTTGATTTAAACGCCCAGAAGACGCACGGCGGCATGTTGAGCCCACGGTTGTTCACGACACTTTTTCAATGGAGATCCATGCAAAAGTGGAGGGCGATCATTGAAAGATTGAATATTGGCATTGACTTGGAAGATGGGTGGTCAAACCTTTTGGATCTCCGCTTCGCTGATGATACACTTTTGTTTTCCCCCGCCTGCATTGAAACTATTCGGATTGTTTATTTTGTAACACGCGCTTGTTGATACATGTTTGCGCCTTACTATTGGAAAGGTGTTGTGTAAACGAATGAGACTGAACCCCCGTACTTTTCGTTTTTGCTGTTTGGCAACCAGCAACAAGTTCATATCTAGCAGAACAATGTCGGCCATATACGTAGCCGGGATTCATACAGCACAGGCAGTGTGGCAGGACAACAATGGACACAAATCATCAGACACAATCCGTGTCAAAAAATTTGTTTTGCTAGCACAACCATCTTTTCTGATCGAAAAGTTTGTCTCGCAGTTCGGCTTCAATTTTTGGAACACGTGATCAGTCCAACTGCTTTGTTTGGTTCTGGACATCGTACAATATATTGCCACGATTTGCATCCGTTGGGCATCGTTTTCCACAAAAAAACGCATGATGATTGAACAGCCGGCGTTTGTTGATTGGACCGATCCCTGGCATGAAACTCTTCATCATTGGAACGTGACGACATGGTTTGAAACCTTGGGCAGAAAAAAGTGTCAAACAACATTGGAATTCGGCAGCGTAGGTAGCATTTTCACCTGCAAATAAATGGTTGCAACGCCTTTTAGTTGGAACCCGCAAGCTACACGCATACTTGGGCATCCCTGTCATCACGAAGGTAAATGGGTTCGTACACGAGGTGCCGCCAGTTTGGAAATGGAAGGAAACTTGCTTGTGATGAATTCCTGTGTTTGCCGAGCAGGGGTGCCGTTCCTGTCCTTTGACGATTGTTTCACTCTTGATTTCACTTTGCCTCGGCCTGAAGCAGGTTGTCTTCGGACAAGCAAGTTCAAAGCTAAAAGGTCTTGTTGTCTACCCAAAGATGGTTTCAGAAGGGATAAGTTGGTGGTGGCAAAATCATGAAATCATAAACAATAAGAAGCACACGTAAAAAAATTCTTTGGGGGACACGGGACCTTCTATTTTGGAAGGGAAAAAATTCAGGAACCAGAAGAGCAACATGATATAAATGTTTTGCGGCCTGCAAGCCTCGAACATGGGGGAAGCAAGCGCGGAACCATCGTGGGCCAACATTATCACGGACCTGGCTGGGGAGGACACAGCCCTTGGAGCTGCTAGGAAAAACGGTCATGGAATCATCGTAGGGACGTTTATAATAAAGATCCCCACTCCCTCAGCACAAAAACAGTTTTGTTGTGCGTGTAGCCTTGGTCCATTGTTTCACGGCCCCGCTACTTGAAATGATGTAGTCGCCATGATGTGACAGCTTGGCATGACCTCTTGGCAAATTGCGCGTGCACCCCCGATTTCACAACCAAAGTGGCACGTGCGTCATAGTTTTTACCTTGATCCATTGTATCACTGCCTATTTATTTCACTTGATGTTCACAAGACGTTGTGACATGGACAGCAAGGAATGATCCTGGGAACTTACCTAACATGCCGTGCACCATTTGCTGTTGCGGCATGCTGCTGAGCCAATTCACCGCCACAAGCGAACCAAAAAATGACGCCACAAGTAAACACTCGCCATTTACGGCACGCAGTTGCAAAACAAGTCGCGCAACATCCACCTGGTTCGCACAAAATGATTTCAAATCAACGTTTTCGAAGGGGGGATTGGTCCGGCGTGTAAATAAGGAAGATCTAGGATTTAAATATAGGCATGGGTCGTATAAATTGAAGACCCTCGTTGAAACGGACACCATTTTCCGGAAATTACCACGCACCGTTCTGGGCCCTGCAGGTTCTTTAGCTTGGGTTGCTCCCTGGTACGAGGTTTTGCACGTTGGGCACCAACGAGTGGACGCACGTGCAGCCCAAGATGGACTGCCAACATGGTTTCGCATTTGCTTGACGCAGTATTGGAATTTTGCATTGTACGTTGCAAACGTTCCTGACACCTGGGCGACAGTCAACTGTGCCTCCACATGCTCGAACGTCGCAAATAAAAGCATTTTGTCGATAGATTTGGGCCACTATGCAGCTCGAAACGGGATTCTTTGGATGTTGCTTGGGGATTTTGTTACTTTGGCCACAAGGCACTTCTACATCAACGACGCTGCATAGCCATTTTTGTGTCGTACATACTTCTCGTTTCAAACTGCCGGCGCCTGACACTGGGGCCGCCTCCGGGCACGCAGGTTCAGACTCAGACTCAAACTCAACATATCATATTTCGTATTTGTTTCATCAAATTCAAAGAAATCATCCAGTACAAACATGTATGTAGATATATTTAGATATACCTTTAGATAAGAACAGATCCCATACATATAATGTGTGCACAGGGGAATATACATATATATACATATGTATATATATATATACACATATATTTATATACACATATATATATATATATAGATGCATATATATATATATATATATACAAGTGCGCCTGAGAACCTTGGCTGGATGTTTTGAAAAAATGTGTTTTAACTATTGTGTGTTTCCTTTCAATATTTTAAATACTGTTTGCCTGCACCACTATTGCAATCTGAGGCCAAGAAAGCACCAAAAGCAACAAAAACCAAGAAACCGAGAAAACAAGTGTCAGAAAAAGGACGCTTGTAAACAAAAAACAAGAGCCAACAATCCAAAACCCCCAAAGACCATGACAACCCACAGAAGCTAACCAGAGTAAACAAAAACTTAAGAAGACCGAAACAGACCGATACTTCTCCAATGAAGTTTTCACGTCCCATGTCCCAACTTTAGGGGCTGTGGCTCAAGACCTGGTGAACGAAACGCCAGGATGGGAGACGTGGCAAGATGTGATTTTGGGAAGAGTGAGAGAAGTGGAACTATGCTATGAAATATGTTTTTTTTCCTTTTTTCCCTCAAGCACATTGAGTCCGAAGATGCGGCCTGCAGTCTCTCTAATTCCTTTGCTCACTGTGGAGCAAAGTCGCGCCCAACGACATTTGTGAACTCCATCGCGTCCATTGCCTTGCAGCGCTCCAAAAAAGTGGTCTCCAGGTGCTCCTCAGGATCGTAGATGCAGTTCTGAAGCCCCTTGGTGAATTCCCACGCGAGAATTCTATTCATCGCGGGAGGGTGCTCCTTCAAACACCCTGTCTTCCAGAATCCCTGTTCGTTTTGGCCGATGGCCGATCTCCGGGGGGGATCTTTCGTCAGATGATGTGCGCGGAGCGTCTGCATGAGGCTGTCCACACAAGACATCTGTCACTTTTCCATGGCGCCAGCTAAGTTCGTGTAGTGGTTGCAGGCTGCACCGCATCTTCGCCTCAAAATTCAGCGCACCTTCGAAGAAGAGTGCTTCCAAGCTCAATGCCAAAATTCAGCGCATCTTCGAAGAAGAGCGCGCCCAAGCTGAATGTAGTGGCGCACCTTCGAAGAAGAGTGCTCCCAAGCTGAATGTAGGAGAAGAAACAGCTGCAAACCAAAACGACCTCTTCTCCAACCAGAGTAGCTTGCTAGGGAGGACGGATTGGGCCGCTGAAGATCTGCAGCCGTGGAAGGTGAAGACATGAGGACACATGTTGTCTCACTCCCCCGACGCTGCCCACACAAGACATCTGTCGCTTTTCCATCGCGCCAGCTAAGTTCGTGTAGTGGTTGCAGGCTGCACCGCATCTTCGCTTCAAAATTCAGCGCACTTTCAAACAAGAGTGCTCCCAAGCTCAATGCCAAAATTCAGCGCATCTTCGAAGAAGAGCGCGCCCAAGCTGAATGTAGTGGCGCGCCTTCGAAGAAGAGTGCTCCCAAGCTGAATGTAGGAGAAGAAACAGCTGGAAACCAAAACGACCTCTTCTCCAACCAGAGTGGCTTGCTAGGGAGGAGGGATTGGGCCGCTGAAGATCTGCAGCCGTGGACGGTGAAGACATGAGGACACATGTTGTCTCACTCCCCCGACGCTGCCCACACAAGACATCTGTCACTTTTCCATCGCCCCAGCTAAGTTCGTGTAGTGGTTTCAAAATTCAGCGCACGTTCGAAGAAGAGTGCTCCCAAGCTCAATGCCAAAATTCAGCGCATCTTCGAAGAAGAGTGCGCCCAAGCTGAATGTAGTGGCGCACCTTCGAAGAAGAGTGCTCCCAAGCTGAATGTAGGAGAAGAAACAGCTGCAAACCAAAACGACCTCTTCCACCTCAAAGCAGGGCGAATTGGGCAAGAGGACAAAGGCCAAAGACAATCAGCCGCGTTGTCATACTAGTGATCCAAATGCCCAAAGAGAGATGCGGCGCACCGAATGGCATGCCTAGCTTCATAGGAAAGGTCACTGAGCAAAGAAATGGCTGAAACCGCCCTCCAACGTGGAAATGTTCTTCATATGCTGCCATCTTTCCTGTACCAGCACACTGCACCTCCCCTTCGCAAACCGCCTGGAGTGATCCGAAGGTCTTGTGTGAAATGGGTTGTGGTAGTAGTGGTACTACTGGCCGTATTGGTGGTACTGGGTGTAGTGGTGGTACTGGTGGTACGGGTGGTACTGGTGGTGCTGGTGGTAATGGTGGTAATGGTGGTAGCGGTGGTACCAGTGTACTCGGTACTGGTGGTACTGGTGGTACTGGTAGTCGTAGTCGTAGCCGCCGTAGTTGTAGTCGTAGTAGTTGCTGTGGCTGTTTCTGTTGCTGCTGCAGTGAATTGGTGGGTCACAGGGGGGTGCGTCTTTTGCAGGCTTGTGGGACATTGCTGTCTCCACTTTTTTTCTTGTTTCATCTTAAGAGGCCGTCCTGTACTTCACTGCGGCTCTTTAGGCACCTGCTTTTCCAATTTTGATTGGCTGCGCGCAGCGAACGATCATGGAAATGGTCTATGATATACTTTTCGTTGACCTTTCTGATAGAACGAGAAGAAAATCCTTCTACCCAACATGTGCTGTCGATTGACTCTCTGCATGCAGCGATGGAAGGAGACCTTCCACTCAGATATGTTCTTTGTCGACCTGGCATTTGGGATGGTTTTGGTTGTTCCCTTAGTTGTAGCATTTTCAGATGTCCGGCACCTTCTGACTTCAAGTTTTTCCTTAAATCCAACATCAGACACGACCGATAACCCAGTAAGAACCAAACCAATTTGCAAGAAGCCATCCCGCACCAGAATTGTTTGATCCAAACACGAGTATGAAGAATTCTAATCAGGTATTTGACGTCCAGTGGCATTCGATGCTGGCGCAGGAGATGATCGTGGTGCCGGTGGACACGGTGTTGGCTTCGAACAAGGAAACAGGAACAGCCGCGGGACAGGCTTTTGATTGATTTCTCGAAGGTTTTTATGGTCCATTGGTTTAGATAGGATTTTGATATATTTTGAGACATTACATTTGTTACATTTTTTTGGACATTATTCACACAATTAATCGAGAGTTATTGGAATACTAATTTAGTTTTGCTTCGCCTTGACCTTTCTGAAGTTAATCCGAAATCTTTATAACCGGTAGGGCATGGCCTTATATCCGCCCCTTTAATGATACCTCCGGGAATACTGAAATCTTTATTACCGATAGGGGACGACCCTTTTTTGTGCATGGCATTAGATTTCATAAATGGTATTATCATATGTCTTCATATATCATCTACTTTTTTTGATTGGAAATATCTACAATCTATGAAATATCGTTATTCCCATTTTATTTATTTTTTATTCATTATTCATATTTTTGAAATTACATTACAACATACCAGGTAGTGCCTGGCCCATGCCAGGGCGGAATGTTCGAGAAGAGGAAATGACTATAGGAAGAAGGTAGCCTGTAGGAAAATCTTTGAGATGCAAAAGCAATCGAGTGTTGAAGTTGTGAGGTGCAACAACAAATGAGCAAATGGTTGTTGAGATGCCTTCTCTGTGTAAAAGCTTCTCTGTGTAAAAGCTTCTCTGTGCACAAGCTTCTCTGTGTAAAAGCTTCTCTGTGTAAAAGCTTCTCTGTGCACAAGCTTCTTTGTGTGTAGCTGTGCTGCTCACTTTCAGCGGTGGCATGTTTGCACGGCATGTTTATAGAGATTCTTCCTGGCTGTCAGGTTTTCAGCAACGAGTGTGTAGCTGTGCTGCTCACGCTCAATGGAGAGGTGGTAAAGGGTCAGAAGGTTTGAAAGGTTCAGAAAGATTGGAAGATTGGAAAGACAAGGTAGGAAGGGTTGAGACGAGATGGTAAAAAATGAGAAGGAGTGAAACGAGAGAAGAAGTCGAGAAGAGGTCAGCTGAGATGAAAGCCGTTGAGAAATTTAGAAGAGATGGAAAGCGGCAAGAAAAGATGAGAAAAGATGGGAAGAGATGAGAGCCGTTCAGAAAGTCGAGAGGAGATGGGAACACTGAAGCAAGATGATGACGAATGCGCTGAGCAGAGTGGCGAAGCTGTGACTCTTTGCGTCAGCTCCTATAGGCAAAACTTGTGTTTCGATCCTATAGTCTTAAGCTTCTGTTCTTTTGGAAACTTCCGCCGCCCGCCTCGTGCGGGTCTTGTTTGTATATGTATATTTTACTTTCTATCTATACACATTTTTTCCCCACAACATTGTGTAAGGTTCTTGTTTTTTGCTCTGCACCTCCCGCCTCTCCGCCTCCTCCTCCCGCGTCCCCACCCCATACAACATACAACTCTACATTCTCACATACAACTCTCACGCATACAACATTGTCACACACAACTTTCACACATACAACATTCTCACACACAAAGCTTCTCCTCCTCCCGCGTCCTCCTCTCACACATACAACATCCTCACACATACAACATTGTCACACACAACTCTCACACATACAACATTGTCACAACGCTCACACACAACTCTCTCTGCCTTCGTTTTGTGTGGCAGGCGTGGCACTCGCCGCTGGTGCCATGTGGCGCCGCGCCTCTTTTGCGTGGCATGCGTGGCACTTGGCGACATCCGCCTTCGTTCTGTGTGGCAGGCGTGGCACTTGGCGACATCTATCTTTTGCGTGGCAGGCGTGGCACTTGGCGACATCAGCCTTCGTTCTGTGTGGCAGGCGTGGCACTTGGTTGTGGCAGGCGTGGCACTTACGGCACTGGGCTGGCTCTGGTGGTGGCTTTGGTTGCTCCTGGTGCCCTGTCGCGCCGCGCCTCTTTTGCGTGGCAGACGTGGCACTTGGCGACATCAGCCTCCGTTCTGTGTGGCAGGCATGGCCCTTGGCGACATCTGCCTTCGTTTTGTGTGGCAGGCGTTGCACTTACGGCACTGGGCTGGCTCTGGTGGCGGAGGTGCCATGTGGCGCCGCGCCTCTTTTGCGTGGCATGCGTGGCACTTGGCGACATCCGCCTTCGTTCTGTGTGGCAGGCGTGGCACTTGGCGACATCTACGGCTTTGGTCGCCGCTCCAATTGGAGGAGCATGAGACCTGCCTGTGCACGAGCTTGTGCATACTTGCCCTTCGCTAAGTTGTCCAGAATGCCAGCTGCAGACCATGCGGCACATGCTGAAATCTTGTATGTGGCAGAGATGCGACTTTGGTGCACCACCCATGCTCGAGCATTGAACGTAGCTGGAGGCATTGCTTGTACCAGCGGGATTCTGAATGCCTTGTAAGCTCCTCGTTGAATCCTCCTGACTGCTTTTCTTTCCAACCCATGTTGCTCATCCTCCAGTTTTTCCTGTTCTCCGACTGGATTACAGTTGTCTTGCTTATCCACGTACCCCTCAGGTTTAACAAAACTCTGATCCTTCGCTTGCCTTGGATTTTTGCACTGAGATCCGCAATGTTTCTCCAGGTGCCCTCTCTCCTTTTTGTACCAATTCTTGCAACCAAAGGATCCACATGAGATATGGCGTACTCTGACAACACCTTGCCTATGGAAAAAGGCTCTTGTGCTCAATGAGTCGCATCGGAGCTCCAACTTGCACCTCCTGCCTGTAGCGAACTCGACTTCAGGAAAACTCCTTCTGATGCTCCTGTGGTCATGGCCACATATTCAGCCTCACACGACGAGAGGCACAACTGATTATTGGCTGCGAGTCAGAATGTGTATGCTCCATTCGCGCTCACACTTTTCCTGGTGCGGCGGGGTCCTGCCCAATCTAATCTTTAAAGACTTCCAGCAGGTCTTCAACTCCTTCTTCGCGATGGCTGTCCTCGTCCCGAGGATCTAGCACACTCTTTCCTGATTTTGTTCTTGGCATATGGATTGCGTATCCACTTCTGCCTTTCAAGTAGAATACTAAATGCTCCGGCTTCTGGTAGCCTGCCCACCTTGGGCATGTCAGTTGACTGGCAATTTCACGTATGCAGTGTGCTGCGTCAGGGCGATGTCCGCTCATATAGAGTAATACCCCAACGGCGGTTGCAAACTGTTGCCTTTGTTCACCTGTCAAGGGCGGTCAATCTTCCACAAGGTTGGTGGATTTCGGTGTTGTCCTCATCTTTTCTTTTGGAGGCCAAGTAGCTCTACCAGCTTGGAGATGTATTTTTCACCCATTTTGATGGTGAATCCTGACTCGTCATACTCGGATTTACTCTTCAAGATGTGAACTGGGTCTTCTGTTCCTCCTGGTCCACAGGGTCCTTGCATACTCAACACAAAGTTGGCTTCTAGCTTGGCTTTCAGTCTCGCTGTCCTTCCTCTGGTGTTGCTGCCAGCTGGGTATCATCCACGTGTACCAGGATGATTCCTTCCGCTTTTCCAGAAGGCGATTTCTTGACAAACAGATTTGGGCTCAACACTGGTGACTCGTACTTTTCCTCCGAGCAAAACATGTCATCATCGCTCTCCTCTAAAATCATCAACAACTCTCGCCATGCTCATACACTAGCTGTCCCTTTTACGAGACAATCCTGCGCGCCATACTTGTCCACAAAAAGAATTGCCCTTTGGCCGGACAGCAATTGTTTCCAATGTTTCAGCGCCACAACGCAGGCGTAAAGTTCGACTAGTCCTATTACATGCTCTCGTCCATTTGTCTGCCAAAGTTCAAGGGTCTCTGCCGGCACTTGACAGCCAAAATACCACATCGATCCCGTAGTTGCTATGAGCACTGCGCCAACACTTGCCTCTGCTCGTCAACTTTCATCGTACTCCAAGGCACCAGCTGTAAAAAAAATCCAGGGTTTGGCTAACAGTCTCACTGTCAATTTCTTTGGCTTGCCGGATGCAACTCTCCTTTTGAGTAATGTCAGCACACACACTTGGCTGGAGTCCAAGTCAACCAGCGATCTTCCGATTCCGGTTGTTCCAATTTGTCGCAGGTAGTGCGTAGCCAGCTTGCCAGCACACCCCGCTATCTGCATGTCCGCATATTGCAAGCGAGCCCGGTGAGATGGAAGGTCTCGTGGTCGAAGCTTCTTGGATGCAATGATCTCGTCCAAAGCTGCAATGTCAGCGATCCGATCCTGTTTGTTTTCGATGCTCACCACCATAAGGAGCGACTAATTTAAAATATTAGATAGCATTTAGAACCTCAATATGTGTTTAAATGGAAACAGACTCTAAATTTTCATATATACACAAATTTCAACTATGTTTAACTTTTGACCTTTTCAAATATTTCATATATTTTTAGCATTTTTAACTTGTTTTAGAAATGTAAAATTTATGTAAAATACATTGAAATTATAAACATCGAAAACAGAATTTGTGTATATATAGATATATATTTAGTATATAGAATTTAAATCCGCATTTTTTGTATATACCAGTAGTTCCCGCACGAGGCGGGGCGGAAGTTGCCTTTTGGATATACTATAAGACCTTTTTCATCTATAGAACTTGCTTGCACCATGCGTGCGCCAGGCCCGTGGGTGCGCCAGGCCCGTGCGTGCGTGCGCTGCGCACATGTGCTGCGCTTCACACTGCGCACTTCGCACTCCACACTTCAAAATTCACACTGCGTTCTGCACAATCCACATTTCACACTTCACACTGCACCTTAACACTCCACCTTGTCTATGATCCTTGTCTTCAAAGCACAGAGAAGCTTTTGCACAGAGAAGCTTTTACACAAAGAAGCTTTTACACATAGAAGTTTTTACACAGAGAAACTTTTGGACACAGAGAAGCTTTTACAGAGACAACCTTTTACACACACTAGCTCCAAGACAGAAACCTTTTACACAACTGCAAAATGGAAAAAATCTGCTGACAAATCACCTGGGCAAACTGGATGTAACCATTCCAATACGAACTACGATGTCCAGCTGCAAAACACAATAGTTTTACGCACACAGCCGTGGCACCAAGACACCTTGACGCAGCCATTACAATGTGATTTGCAGACACTGAGTTGCAAAACACAAAGGAATTACACACATCGCTGCCAGCAATCGCAGCTCCAAAACCGGATCTCGACGCCACAACGATAAAAAGTAGAATTTTGAAGACTTTTTAAAAGGAGTTTTTAATAGGAAAATCACCCGCCCCAAAATAAAGAAAATCTGCTGACAAATCACCTGGGCAACCTGGATGTAACCATTCCAATACGAACTACGATGTCCAGCTGCAAAACACAATAGTACACAGCCGTGGCACCAAGGAACCTTGACGCAGCCATTACAATGCGATTTGGAGACACTGAGTTGCAAAACACAGTGGAACTACGCACATCGCTGCCAGAAATCGCAGCTCCAAAACCGGATCTCGACGCCAAAGCCGAAAAAAGTACGATTTTGAAGACTTTTTAATAAGAGTTTTAATAGGAAAATCACCAGCCCCAAAATNGCCAAAGCCGAAAAAAGTACGATTTTGAAGACTTTTTAATAAGAGTTTTAATAGGAAAATCACCAGCCCCAAAATGGAGAAAATCTGCGGACAAATCACGAGAAACATGTCCCATGATGTCTCATGCAACATGCATGCAGGCACTACAATGCGTTTAGCAACTACAGATTCCGAAACACACTCTAACTGCGCACGCACGAAGCCACCCACAGCACCTTGAAGCCACAGTTGCAGTGCGGGAACAATCACAGGACCAAACGACCGCAGCCGCAACCGCCGCGCACACGAGCTACCTTTCATCGCCGCCGGCAGCCACTTTGCCCGAAAAAACACAATGTTTCGTGCCCCGGCATCCTCCCAGAAACATGTCCCATGATGTCCCATGCAACATGCATGCAGCCGCTACAATGCGTTTAGCAACTACAGATTCCGAAACACACTCTAACTGCGCACGCACGAAGCCACCCACAGCAGCTTGAAGCCACAGTTACAGTGCGGGAANGATTCCGAAACACACTCTAACTGCGCACGCACGAAGCCACCCACAGCAGCTTGAAGCCACAGTTACAGTGCGGGAACAATCACAGGACCAAACGACCGCAGCCGCAACCGCCGCACACCCGAGCTACCCTTCATCGCCGCCGGCAGCCACTTTACCCGAAAAAACACAATGCTTCGTGCCCCGGCATCCTCCCAGAAACATGTCCCATGATGTCCCATNCGAGCTACCCTTCATCGCCGCCGGCAGCCACTTTACCCGAAAAAACACAATGCTTCGTGCCCCGGCATCCTCCCAGAAACATGTCCCATGATGTCCCATGCAACATGCATGCAGCCACTGTCACTACAATGCGTTTAGCAACTACAGATTCCGAAACACACTCTAACTGCGCACGCACGAAGCCAGCCACAGCAGCTTGAAGCCACAGTTACAGTGCGGGAACAATCACAGGACCAAACGACCGCAGCCGCAACCGCCGCGCACACGAGCTACCATTCATCGCCGCCAGCAGCCACTTTACCCGAAAAAACTCAATGTTTCGTGCCCCGGCATCCTCCCAGAAACATGTCCCATGTAACATGCATGCAGCCATTACAATGCGTTTTGCANAGCCACTTTACCCGAAAAAACTCAATGTTTCGTGCCCCGGCATCCTCCCAGAAACATGTCCCATGTAACATGCATGCAGCCATTACAATGCGTTTTGCACTACTCTAGGTCATCACTACTCTAGGTCAACACTACTCTAGGTAACCACTACTCTAAGTCATCACTACTCTAGGTCATCCCTCCTCTAGGTCACCACTTCTCTAAGTCACCACTACTCTAAGCCAACACTACACTAGGTCTCCACTACTCTAGGTGACCACTACTCTAAGTCATCACTCCTCTAGGTCACCACTACTCTAAGTCATCACTACTCTAGGTCACCACTTCCCTAGGTCACCACTTCTCTAGGTCACCACTTCTCTAGGTCTCCACTCCTCTAGGTCATCACTACTCTAGGTCACCACTACTCTAGGTCATCACTCCTCTAGGTCACCACTCCTCTAGGTCATCACTCCTCTAGGCCACCACTTCTCTAGGTCACCACTACTCTAAGTCATCACTCTCTAGGTCATCACTCCTCTAGGTCACCACTTCTCTAAGTCACCACTACTCTAAGTCACCACTACTCTAGGTCTCCACTACTCTAGGTCACCACTACTCTAAGTCATCACTACTCTACGTCACCACTACTCTAAGTCATCACTCCTCTAGGTCACCACTACTCTAAGTCATCACTACTCTAGGTCACCACTTCTCTAGGTCACCACTTCTCTAGGTCTCCACTACTCTAGGTCATCACTACTCTAGGTCACCACTCCTCTAGGTCACCACTACTCTAGGTCATCACTACTCTAAGTCACCACTACTCTAAGTCATCACTCCTCTAGGTCATCACTCCTCTAGGTCACCACTACTCTAGGTCACCACTACTCTAAGTCACCACTTCTCTAGGTCACCACTACTCTAGGTCACCACTACTCTAAGTCATCACTCCTCTAGGTCACCACTACTCTAAGTCACCACTTCTCTAAGTCATCAGGCGAATTGTAACCGCATTGAATTTCATTCGTAACTCGGAAGATTGCTTCCCAACTTCCTTTGATTAGTATCTTAACCGCTGCAATCTGTAATGCTGAGGAACCAAGAGGAGAACCCCATACGAAAAGAACAGCTTGATGTGCGCACCCAAAGAGAACCCAAAGGGCGCACAAGTTTGCCGTGAGATCATCTTGTGAAGACCTATCTCAGAACTTGTCTTGACAATATACCATCAAGTGAAGAAACTCGGCCATATTAGCCAACCATTCATCAATTGCGCGGAGTTTTCTCTGTATTTCCTCTACGCATCTTTTGGAAGGAAACATGTTGAACATAGTATCATTTGGTTCTTTAGAAAGCAAGCAATCAATCTTGGGGCTATATGATGCATATTACTTGGGATCTGTCCAGACCTTGCTTCACCTTCCTATGGATGTGTCTTGCTTTTCCGTGGTCAACCTGTCAATTGTCAAAAGGCATCGCAGGAAGTGGATTGCGACCGTGACGGTTACAGGTCAGCCCATGGTGACTGGCTATGCAATCTGTGAACTGATCACTTCGCACTCCCCGGTGCCCTGAAACCCATCTGTTGGATGTTTGGCTCGTTGCTTTCGGTTGGTTAGTTCATGTTGGTTCATATCGGTTCATGTTGGTTCACGTTGGGTCACTGGTTTCTCGATTCGTCGGTTGGGTGGTTGGCTCTGCGTTTCTCACAATTTTTCTGCCGGGCTTAGAATGGGAATGGTTATGATTGATTCACCAGCTTTCTGCAGTTCACCAAGCTCTCCCATTTGAAAAAAAAAACAGCCCACCGAACCCATCAAGAAATTGAGACAGCTAACAGCAGAAAACGGCCATAAACCATCAGCTAACGGATAATCACCTCTGAGAACAGAAAAAGCAAACGCATTTCTGAACATGGTCCATGACCATCCCCTGCGATGCCTATAAAGCTATTGATGGCTGAGATCCACGGGATAACACGCCTCGGGAGACAAGACCTTCCTGGAGTTGATCGAAGCATTCTCTCTATGACATACTGTGTCCAACTTGCAGACCTAAGTGTCAGAAGCTTGAGAAAAATGCTGAAACCATGACCGATTTTCTGGATGGGTCCTAGGCAAACACCGTGATGCCATCAAATCATATCTACATATGCCTGGCTTTGACAAAATTGTTACCCTCGTGTCCGGTGCTCATAGTCTCCTAGCCACCCGTTCGTGACATGGGATATCACCTGGTTGGCCCTGTCGTTTCGACATGGGCTTTGCGTTCATCAGCATGTTTTTTTAGCAAACCAATTCGGGAAAATCCCGAAAAGCAGGTTTTACACACACCGTTCCTTTGCAGCGGTCCCGCAAATCATCAATCTGTCATGATTTTCAATTGAAGGTTTGCATCTTTTTGGGGTTTATCCCTTTGAACAACTCCCTACTTCTGGCNTCAATCTGTCATGATTTTCAATTGAAGGTTTGCATCTTTTTGGGGTTTATCCCTTTGAACAACTCCCTACTTCTGGCTGGGATTCCGCAAACGGTGTCTCTGTTGGGCTACTATAGGTATTCTTCAAAAACTGCGCTGAAGCCCAATAAAGTTTATAAAGTCTTCGCAGCTCTCACAAGTGAACTGCAAAGCAAGACTTGCAGTACATATCAATATGTCTTGCTTCTTCATTGAGTGTTTGCACTGTTTCAAAACTCCCTCCTCCAGGACGGTTCTCCAGCTAATCTGTTTTGTAGCTGCAGAAAGTCTGCGCAATTAAGAACAGCCACCCAAAGACCTTATTAGGCCTCCCAATTGCACAACTGATGCACAACTGATGCACAAGTTTAAACCTTCCAGGAGATTTTTGTATAGGATCCCTAAAGAAACGACTTGGTGCGCTTCACTAGGCCTCTGACTGGGATATAATTGCGCTTTTCCAGGGCACAGGTTCAAGGTGCGAAGCAGATTCATGCAACTTACTCTAGAAAGAAGAATGGGTGCTTGTGCTAGTTGTGCTTTGAGATCTCACATCAGATGGCTCACTGCTTCAAGCAGGAACAGCAATCGCTGATAGCATGATGTGCATGGCCGGTCTGACAAATAATAACGTGCAAACTATATTATATTCATGGATGAGATAGTAAGATGACACTGGCTGCAGTGAAATGGTAAAACTTTCCAAACACAGGCAACCGCCGCAACCACATATGGGCGCTTTGAAGCGCTGCTGTTTCAATAACGTCGCTGTCAACGCAATGGAGCAGCCTTGTTACGCAGCTCACTTTTCTGTCCTCTTTGAGTTCCTTGATGAATCACTGCCAGCGGAACAGCAAAAGATAATCACACTCGCCTATTCGGAAATTGGCAGCCGCCTTGAAGCACAATCCACCTATACAACCGCCTCAAAATTAAACACTCCTGAATCTTCATCATTACTTGATAACCGAAAATTACAAGAAAACACCGGTTCCTGTCGGGCCCGTTCCTGAACTGGAGGCAGCGAAGGCAAGACGTGCGTTTCCGTCTTCTCCATGTGGCATGCTGAAAACATTGAAAACATTCCAAATCCTGTCAAAAGATTTTCGCTACAGACATTTTAAAAGATGTCACCAATAGAAACGAATCACAAAAAATCATGAAACCAGATCTGTAGAGAGCTTCTGCTGTATTCCTACAGGACAGGGAAGGGTGGCCGGGTGGGCAGTGCTCGGAGGGCCTTCCGTCAAGTTGAGTTCTCGGAGCTGCTGGATTGGAATTTGGTCCAGTTAGCTGTAGCTCTCTTAAGAAACTGACTCCTCCTGAGCTTGACATCCCTGATATCCACAAGTTGGACGGCAGGGTTTGTGATTTTTAGCGAAAAGCAGGGATATAAGGGGATGTTTCGTGGCAGTGGATGTGAAATTCTTTTATGTGCTTTACAGAAAGCAATTGGCCCACAATTCATTCCCACTGTACGAGAGACGGCTCCTCAACAATAAAATATACCTTCCTGCCCCTGCTGCTCCTTTCAGTGTCCAGAATGAGGCTTTGGTCAGCACGGGACGGTTGCTTCAGAATAAACTCCTCAAATCAATCATGCAACTATCTCTGCACCCTTTGACATTTTTGTTCAAAAAAGACAAACCAGGGATGGAGAGGTACCAGGGTACCATTATGTATCCCCATCACCAAAGGCATGTGAATGTAAAGATGCCGTGCTTCATGTAACATGGTTTCAGCGCTGCCAAGGTATCTTATGCAAAGTTTTCTCTGCCAGGTTTTGGCTCAAAGTTTACCCGAAGTAGAGCCTGGGAAATGTGTCCAAACAGGATGTCCATAGGATGCATGGGCCCTGTCGGGGCGTTCGACATGAAACATCTGCTCTGAACCTCAGAGCAAGTCACGGTCGATGTGCAGGGTGCGAGATTGACGATGAAAAAGGACTCAATTTTGACAGAATGAACCCTCGGAGACCTTGGAGATGCTCAGAGTTTAAAACTGGCACAAGAGAGGAACCGCATGGACAGATCTCTGCATGAGCTACGAGACAAAACTACACAAAACTGCCAAAGCAGCTTGCTTCCATGACTCAGATTAAATCATTTACACAGCCCAAGGAGATTCACGAGGAGTGCACCAAAAAATGCTCTACATGACTCTCACGACTGGCGCTTGTTGGTCGAACTCTTCCTAGAGCTGACAATTTTCAAGGGGGTTGCGTTGTACCGGCTACCAGTGAGTAACCTAAACCTGTTTCCTTTTTTTATGCTTCTGCCAGGCTGAGCTTCGCTGGACAGCAGGAAAACTTGAGGCCCAGGGGGGTGAATGAAAGCTAAGGTTCATATGAGCTTGGAAACATCGAGGGCTTTTGACATGCGGAAGACGGAGTGTCTAGAGTCTAGAGATGTCTAGAGCAACTATATGCGGACAATGGCAATGGTGGGATTATAGAAATTACTGTTGTCCTGGAGTTTCGCACGCGGAACAGCAGTGTTTTGTGGGGCTGAAAGTGGAATACTTTTGACAAGATTTACAAAGGGCATATTTATATAATCTTCAACTTTGGGCCCACCAACAACTACAATTCTTATGGGGCTCAAATTTCGGCAAGATATGCCAAGACCAAATTATATATTTGATCTTCAACTTTGGGCCTTGGGCCCCCCTAAAAACTACAATTTTTAGGGGGGCTCAAATTTGAATACCTTTGGCGGGATTTCCGAAAAACATATCTAATCGTCAAGCTTGGGCCCCACCATTTTTTTTTGCGGGGTTCAAATTTGAATACTTTGGATAAGATTTGCGATGAACATATTTATATAATCTTCAACTTTGGGGCCCACCCAAAATGATAATCTTTTGCGGGGCTGAAATGTGAATACAATTTGACAAGAAGTGCAAAGAACACACTCAATCTTCAACTTTGAGCCCCACCAAGAATTATATTTCTCGTGGGGCACAAATTTGAATACATTTGAGAACTTTATCAGAAAATGTATTTTAAGTTTATCCAAAGGCGTTACTCTGTAGGGGTCTGGACCCCCAAAATAAAATATACCTATGTTGCAACATTTAATTATACATATGTTTGATATTGTTTGATGCATCTTTTGACGCGCAATTCTGCATTTGTTTGCGTTTGATGTGGCGATTGTTTGCATTTGTTGTGGCATTTGTTTGCATTTGTTGTGGCATTTGTTTGCATTTGTTGTGGTATTTGTTTGCATTTGTTGCGGCATCTATATAATTGCGTTTGTTGTGGCATGTGGCTGCAATTGTTGTTGCATTTGTTTACATTTGTTCTGTATGTATGTTTGCATATGTACGACACAAACCGTGTATGCTGGAACAGATGTAAGCATATATGTAATGCATGCAAAGATAGTATATGTCTAATTAAATGCAACAACAAATGAATAAAATCCTATTTTTATGTAATGACATCATCATAAAATACGATCCTATTTTCACAAAACAAAATCTTATGCATTTGTTGTTGCATATATTTGCATTTGTTGATGCATTTCTTAATGCATGTGTTTGCATTTGTTGTGGCCAAGTGTTATGTGTTGCGCAAAGTTACGGTCCAATATAAGCACATCTGTCGAGCACGTGCACGTATGTGTAAGCACAAAGGTCGAGCAAGTAAGGGTAAATGCAAAGATAGATGATGTGACATCTGTTAAGAAATGCAAACACAAATGTGGAAAAAAGCAAGCACAAATGGTAAGGAAAAACGTGTCCATGTGTAAGGCGACATGTTGAACAGCAAAAAAAAAATGCAAACATATGTTTGTTAGCGTCGGTATCAATGAAAGATGAACGCAGTAAAACATCCAGAACATACACGTATGCCTCCGCATGGGGTCTATAGAGAAGGCCTTCAAAGAGTTTTTTTTGATTAAACTAAAAATCTTCAACTTTCGGCCCCGCCAAAAAAATATTGTTGCGCGCGGCTCAAATTTGAACTCAACGTTGAACATGTTTTGACAAGATTTGACAGGGGACAAGGGGGTTTTGCGCTACGGCCCCTCCAAGACCTTTGCACATTGCTGGTATGTCATATCAACGCAGCCGAAGCGAACTTTACATGGCTTTTCCAATTATATGGCGGCTTTGAAAGTCATGAAATATGTGACATGCGGTTTTCTTGATGTTACTCATAGAAGCCTGAAAACATGAATCATAGCTCTTGGCAACAGAACATGCAGCACATCAATTCTACACAAGAAGCGGCACTTTTATCCCGGCACGAAAACTCCACGAACATTCTCTGGCAAGTTTTTAGGCTGGAAAGCCAAAGCGCATGTTCTCCCGCTACTCACCAGGCATCTTGATCGTACCTTGGCGCGAGGGATAAAGACCAACATACCCAAATTGAAGCGAAGCAAGATGACCAAGTCATTGAAAGCACCTCAGAAAGCCTCGCATACCTGGCCCATCCAATATGCACATTTTGGCTGTTGCAAATGTTGGGCTCCACCAACGCAGCTTGCGGGCGGGAGCTAGCACAGAAATGAGGACAACGCGCGATAGCTTCGACTCGTCGGAGCGCGGAAATGAAGCAGGATGAGGCGACTACAAAACTCAGTCCGAACTCTCATCCTTTGCAGTCTCTGTTGGCTGCACGCTGTGTGCCGTGGTTTCATTCCAGGTATAGATGTCTCAAGTTGGCCCTATCACGACGCAGGGGACAGTATCTTGGGCGCAAACTTCTCTACGTCAGTCGCCTGTCAAAGCGGGCTCCCTTGCTGTGTGCTAGCTTTGGCTTCGTGAGCTGGCTCGTACGCTTGGGAGCAATTTCAAAATTTGGCCAATGCCAAGGCATGCCGACGCAATATGATTCAAATGTTTTGTTGGGCGCCCCTCATCTACCCCCCTGGCCCCACAATAGGTCTGTTTGTTAGAGAGCGCCTGAGCGCCTGCAAAACCAGAGGAACACCGTAGGGAAACAAGCAACCTGTTGTGACGTCATTAATCAATCCGTTGGTTTGTATCTTGGTAAAGGTCGTTTACCAACGTCCCTGCAGGGCAAAACGGAATCAAGGTCCTGCCCGCATCCACACAGCAAGGTCAAAGAACTGTAGCGAAGTTACCTAGACACTGACGCCTTCGAACATGGACTGCTCAGACTGCGCCACCCATGCACTGTATCCAGAACTTCAAGGGGCTTACAACAACGTCGCTAAGCCGACAGCTCCCAGCAGGTTGGCTTCGTTAAACCCAAAAGCTGGCTTCTACGCGGATCCTACAGCAATCAAGCCGCGAAGAAGAAGGCAGCGAAACAACGTCAAGCCTGTATGCGTGGATACGCAGCCCCAGGATCGGTGGGATAAGGACTGAAACCGTTCCTAACTACACGGGACCAGCATACTACCGCGCTACCTGAATTTCACTTCGGCATTTTGCCCAGCTCAGGCCACCACTTTTGTTCCAGTGTGTGTTGATGCTTGGCAATGCTGACAGCACTATGACTATCCGCGGGCACAATGCATTCTGGATTTTTTTCGGCGCGCAGTGTCCGATGGCGACAAAATTCTTGCGCATGGCATTAATCGTACTTGAGAGGAGGGGTGGAGATAGGTAGATTCTGCTGGATCAGGGGGTTTGTGAAGTACAAGTTTTGAATCCTGAAGTAACAAAGGGTAACATAAATTGTAATATCAAAAAAGGAGGGCAGTCTCGGCAGCATATGCAATGACTGGTCTTCTCCGGACAGTGTTTAAAAGGACATATCTTTGGTCGGGCCTTGTTACACAACTTAAGGTCATCCAATGCTACCTGCTGTGCCGCCTTTTGGCAGAGAAATGAGAGACATAATAACGCCAGTTTTGCATCTTTGCAAACAAGGCTCCCCTAGTGCTTTTTAGCTGGGGATGATGATGATGATGATGATGATGACGATGATGATGATGATGATGATGATGATGATGATATTAGATTGGTGAGGATGAAAACGAAATTGATGAGGATGAAAATGAGATTGGTGATGATGAAATGAGATTGACGAGGATGAAAGCGAGGGGGAAAATGAGGAGGATGGGGACAAGGAGGATGACAAGGAGGGTGGCAAGGGTGATGGCACGGATGACGGCAAGGATGATGGGAAGGACGATGGCAAGGATGAGGAGGATGAAGAGGATGAGGAGGATGAAGAGGATGAAGAGGATGAGGAGGATGGATGAAGAGGATGGATGAGGAGGATGAGGAGGATGGATGAGGAGGATGAGGAGGATGAGGAGGAAGGAGGATGAGAAGGATGAGGAGGATGAGGAGGATGAGGAGGATGCGGCGCTGCTGTCTGAGCCGGCTATCCAAAGTCTGGGCTGTATTTAGTGCGCAGGGGAGGCATGTCGAGCCTTTTGCTAGCGTTGATTTTTAGTGAAGCTTGGAACATGCTGGCCAGGAAAGCTAAAACCTTAAAAGTTAGCACGAACGTAAGGGTAGCATGAAAGGACCCAGCCCCTAGATGCGAAAATGCTCTGTATTAGGCAGGGGCCCGCTACATCGACAAAGAACCTGGTCGGGTATTTTGGCACGTTGGTCGCGTTTTTTGACTACATGCTGCTTGCAGAAATTAGATTCAAGTTTATAGGAGGCAGAATCCCACTTGTGCTGTATAAAGCCCAAGATTTGCGCCCGCCCCCGCCACTGGGGCGGACCTAATCCAAGCTATGTTGTCCAGGACTAGCTTGTGGACGGGCGCCGCAAGAAACGTAGCAAGTGCCTTGCGACACAAAAATCTGACAAAAAATGCTGGCAAAGTCTAGTTGCAGAATTGTTGCCAGAAACGCCTTGCAACAATGCGATGCAGTCTTGGATGAACAAATTGCGAACATGTGCTGAAAGAATAGCGGCGCGAGAAGTGTTCCTCGCAGCTCAGCACGCCACGCAGCAAAGTACATACGTATCCGCCGACACCGGCCGACGCAAGGGGGAGCGCGCCAGGGAAAAAGAGAACCAGCAGCAGCAGACCTTGTTCAGCAGGCAGCAGGCAGCCGTCCTGCCGTGCCATGCTGTTTTGCTACCGGGAGGTGTCTTTTTCAATGCTGTACAGAAACATGCTGCCCAGCAGGAGAGCAGCGCCCAGCAGCAGCAGCAGCAGCAGCAGCAGGAGCAGCAGCCCCCGAGCAGCAGCGGCCCCCAGCAGCAGCAGCAGCGGCAGCAGCAGCAGGAGGAGCAGCAGGAGCAGCAGTCTTCGAGCAGCAGCTGCAGCAGCAGCAGCAGCCCCCAGCAGCAGCAGCAGCAGCAGTAGCAGCAGCGGCGGCGGCGGCGGCAGTGGAAGCGGCGGCGGCGGCAGTGGAAGCGGCAGCGGCAGCGGCAGCAGCAGCGGCAGCGGCAGCGGCAGCGGCAGGGGCAGCAGCAGCAGTAGCAGCAGGAAAAGATGGGGCCAACATGGGCCAACACAGGGCCAACCAACCCTTTCCTTGCCGGGGCCCGGCTGTCAGGCGTAAGCCTTTAAATTCAGGCGCCGGCCTCGGCGAGCCC
>BGPT01001687.1:15440-30869 GCA_003297045.1 Symbiodinium sp. clade C Y103 | reverse complement strand
GGTCCCATGTTGAGGGGTTGATTCTGGCCATTTTGCTACTTTTGCGACGGGCATTATCTTCTATTTGAAATGCTTCTGGCTGCACCCCCAAAATGTATCTTCTATCTGTATTAAATGCTAAATATNTTTGCGACGGGCATTATCTTCTATTTGAAATGCTTCTGGCTGCACCCCCAAAATGTATCTTCTATCTGTATTAAATGCTAAATATCTTCTATCTTTCCGCGGTACGTTATATATGGTTTTTCTATGGTTCTAGATGGTTTAATTGGGGATGATAGTGGGATGATACTGGGACACACAGTGAGGCCCCACGTTTGGTAGCTAAATTGACTTGCAATTTGGTGAACTAGGGTTTTCAGGAGACACAACTACAGTTAATTGGGATTACAAACCAACTTATAGCTGGGGGGCCTTACCCTGTATACATATGTATATATACATATAGAAAATGAGATGAATTTCCAATGTTTAACAATGTTTAATACTTGGGGTTTGAACTTTGAACATGGGAGAATGGAAATATCATCCCAGCTCCCGTTCATATTAAAACCATGGTGGATGTAAACCACATATTTGGGACCATAGAATGGAGGTGTAACTAATATGAACGGGGGATGCGATTAACCATGGAGCTTTCTTGTATGTTTGTAGCTGGGAAAATCATTGAACCACATAGGGAATTGTCCAGCACGCCATGTTTGATTTTGGCTGGAACGTCCTGACGTGGAAAATACCTGGGAAGATCATCGAACTGAATGGATGGTTTTCCAGCCAAGTTGAATTACTGAAGGGTAAGTTGCATAGAACCCCGGAAATCGTTGCGAATAAACATGAATAACATCCATTTGCACTTCAATATGAATCAACCACTTTCAAGGGAATCTCCACTAGAATGATGAACATTGATGAACCACAACCTTTCAATTCGGGTTGTTTCAGGGTTCAACAAATTGAAAAAAATGCTCGTAACTTCCAAGAAATCTCAGGTGACATGCAACTGTAGAAAGATTCCCCGATAATATTCCATACTACTATGTTGACGTTCTAGTTCTGCCCATAGTATCAATCTTTCCCCCCAACCGGAGAATGTCGACGCCTGGTGCACCACCAAACTGACTCTGCCATCGTTCTCGATACGAAGGACGAAGGCTCGTGGTGCCGTGGCACATGGCACAACTCATCGCACAGCCGTCCGGAGGAACGGTGCTCCAACACCTTGGCGCAGGAGTTTGGGCAGAATTTAGGTGACAAATAGCAACTCCCCCAAGAGTTTGGGCAGAACGGTAAATCCTAGAAGAATAGTGATCAAATGTGATCAATGACTCCATCTTTTCGGGGGTTAGAAATCCCAATGGATTCCCCTAGATTCACCCAGATTCTCCCAGTTCTGGTTGATGAAATCTGAGAGAAAATCCACCATGTGATGAACCAAACATGGCAATGGAACATCCACCATTTTCGATGATTTTTCCAGCGAACTAAACCGCCATGGCCGCCATGGCTAGTTCTCAGAAATCGCGACGTTTGAGGACACCCATTCTCATTCATGTCCTTTTATTATCCCAGGTTCATCCCATTTTCAACCATATTCACCACCATTAAACCCCATAAATAGCTAGTGAAAAAGTAGACAATGTCATAAACCACCCATGACTGGGAATGGTTTTAATCCCACCTTAAACATCATTAAACATCATTAAACATCATTAAACATCATTAAACATCATTAAACATCATTAAACATCATTAAACATCATTAAACATCATTAAACCACTATATCTTTACCATTCAACCATACCAAACCACCATATATCAACCATAAAAACCATATATTAACCATATTAGACCACCATGAACCTGGGAAAACGAACCATGATCGACTCAGCATCCCACGATTCACACAGCAAAAGTCTTTCGCCTTGGTAGCTCCGATGTTTCTCCCGGAGATCCCATGGGGGATTTCATGGGGATAACCATAGGGGACACCATAGGAAAATGGTGATTTAATCGGATATATATATATATACAGCTGCTTTATGATAGCGAAGTTGGTGAACAGAACTCCAACAACTAGGGTTCATGGAGGATGTAACGAACTAGTGTTCATGGCATGAATCTAAACCAACAAACATTTCACCAGGGGAGCGCCACCTTGTAATACTCAATGCTCCCAACAAAACGAAACCCTGGTAGAATGTGTTGGATCTATTCACTTTAGGGGCGCAGTTTTTTTTGCGGGGTAATCATTTCATAGATGGGATGAAACTTCTCAACGATTCATTAAAATGGTTGAGAGGGTAAGGACAAATTCAATAGAATGTCAGTGACTTTATTGACTAATTACGCTCTGGTAATTTGGCATAGCTAGTGAAAATGACCATTTACAGTTGACTTACACATTAAACATGGGGATTTTCCATCGTTATGTTTGTCACAGGGTATTTACCATCCACATCCTGGGAATCCCGGGACCCACTCAGTTTTTGTCCAATCGTGACCTGAAATTCATGGGAAAGCTGGAAAGGGCTGGCATAACATTTACCATCATTTAGGACATATGTTCCATTCCAAGAGGGTACAGCCTGCTGTTTGGTCAACGGAAACCAGTGGGACTTTTTGCGACATCAATTCAGCTGGCTGGGTAGCATATGTACCCTCTGGTAAAATGGGTAAATCATCTATAAATGGGCCATGGGTGTCCCCATTTATCGTCGATTTTTGAACCATTTTCGCCGACCACCATCCACCGTTTGTTACCTCCGTATCTTTCGCTGGAACATCAATTCTGGGGAAGCCGTGGTTGGTTTTTGTAAGTATCCCCATCATTTGATGGCAAAGAATCATTCAGGTCATTCTTACCCTTAGGTAATTTAACATAGCTATTGGATCCATGGTCCATTTAGTTCGATGATTTTACTATATTTTACTGTGCCTAATGAAACTGATAATTTTCCATAGCAAACTGTACCAGAGAGTAATTGGTCCCAGGGCTTGGGAAACCCAAGTGACCAATCTCAATATCTTTCACCCACTAAAATTCTGTGTTGATCTTCATTTTCCTCACAATTTTGCCAACAATATGGCAACATCATTGCCATCCATCCGCATTGGCTTCGCTTTTTTGTTCCGAGACACGTGCCACCAGCGAAAACATGGGAGTGATCTCCTTCAAATCAGTGCTAGTGCTCGCCCATTCCTCTCCATAGTCCACCTCTGCACAGGCCATGGTTGCCCCATCGTCCGCGGAATACCTGGGACCCAGGGGAAGACAGGAGGCTTTTTTTGGATGGGGCTAGTGATCAATATGATCACTACTTATCATTGGGATTGCTATCAGTACATTATCAGATTATCATTAGGTAATAGTTTTGTAGTTTTCTTATGTTTTCTTATTGGAAGGAAAGGGAGTATTCTGCCCTGGCATTCTGTGAAATCCCCATCTTTCAAGAGGAAAATCAGCAAAATCAGCTGTAATCATGATACATACATTACATTACATTACATTGCATTGCATTGCATTGCATTACATTACATTACATTACATTACATTACATTACATTAGATCACATGACATGACATGACATGACATGACATGACATCACATCACATTACATCACATCACATTACATTGTATATACATACATATATGTAGGTATATATATATATATTATCGGGCGATTTCTATATATTTTAGTGGTCAAATTTGCCTAATATGTCGTTTCAAAATGCTTTGACCTGGCCAGGGCAAGTGGTTGAGGGCACGATCAGCTGTGATCTTACAGGAAGGCAAACAATGTGGGGAGGGGAACAATATATGGACAGCAAGTGGTTCGGCATGGTTCGGCAACATCCCTCATGATTGAGGAACCAACCCAGAAATGATGTCCCTTTTCCAACGTTTGATAACTGGATATAAAATCCTGAGTTTCACAACATCTGTGCGTCAATTCCCCATCGTTGTCACTTAAAACATCAAAGTTGTTGCAATTTTGTGTGTAACCCACACTCTTCGTCCATTTCTTTCAAAATAACCTCTCCATATTTCCAACGGTGGAATGTGATGTTGAAACCCGACCCCCGCAAGGTGGTAAAACAGTCCCATGTTTACCACTTGGGAATGGTTGAAATCCCATCATGAGCCATTGGGGATAGTGCAGATGGCTTTGTTTTACCAACATTGGTTAGTATACCCTTTGGTAAACTAACATAGCTATGGAAAATGGCCATTTATAGTGGATTTTCCCATTAAAAATTGTGATTTTCCGTAGTTATGTTAGTTTACCAGAGGGTAACTGCGGGGCACCATTTTTCCCCGCAGTCTTCGGCATTTTCTCCAGCTCCAACGGCCACAGCACCGTGACTGCCACCAGGCCACGCTTCGACCGCCGCCAAAGGAGCCCACAGGTGGCCCGAGCGAAACCAGGCGCCCTGCAACTCGGAGATGCGACAAAGGTCACCTGCGAGGAACGTCTCAGAATTATCATGGGATAATGATGTGTGTATGTATATATATATATATATACACATGTGTATACATATTATCGGAATATATGACATATTATATAACAGAATAATATATATAATATACAATGGGGATATACATGGAAATATCATATCCCCTAATTTCAGTACCAATGGGAAAAAACATATATAATACTAGTACTGTACAATGGGATTTAAATGAGATACATATGGTATAATGGGAAATTTATCGATATATCATATAAATGGGATATAGATGGGATGTATGGGAATGTAACACTAATAGAACCCAATATGGATGCTAACTTGGGAATCATTTGGTGATGTAATTTCCCATTCGGCGTTTCATGTGAAATATCCCTAGGGTTTTTATCTGAATCTCGACATTTTAGAACAATTTTCCGAGTCTATGGGATGTAATGGGAGAATGTTGATATGAATATTATGAATATATATATATATTTATATCTACAGTATATATATATACACACTGTATATATATATATACACACATGTATACGTATCCTTTTGTGGTCTGATACATACCTCAGGGTCAACTGCTCCAAAAAGATGTGGAACACTTCCACGGAGAAAAAACAACATGTTCTACATTCATAGTGGTCATAGTGTTTTTTTTCTACATCTTTCTGCAAGTTTACAAGAGAGGATCAACGATACTTTTTTTTTCGTGATAATTCGACTAATCTGATATATTCGAATATGTAACATAGATTCTGAGTGAAAATTCATCCACAACACTTTGTGATTATGTCAGGATTATCTCACAATCCCCATAATCCTAATATAATAGCCATCCCCATAATATTCCCTTATTTGATATTCCCTTATTAAGTGTATGGGATTGTGGTCATGTTCGGATCATACATTGCCGTATTTCTATTGGTGGTGATTCAACGCATATCTCATCAAGTACATGGGCACTGGTTGTTTGGGTCTCAAGTAGGAAAACCGGGGATATTTGAGTTTTGAAAACCAACGATGGTAGTTTGGGACGCTTCCAAACAGTTGTATCACTAGATGCTGATAATTTGCTGATGAAAACCACCATGGCATTTCATACCAACACTTGGGATTTCTACCAATGGAGAGACAATTCACTTGCATTCTACATTTGAACAATGGCTGGTATGCGGCAGACATGGCGGAGAATCAATGACAAAACGGGGTTACCATTTTTAAAGTCCCCGTTTTGCAAACCGCTTGGGTATCACCGCCAGTTTTGACCCATTTGAGGATCACTACCCCATGTTTGCTGGTGATTTCAACCAATTTTCACGAATTCCACCGCTTCAGAAACTAGGCCCACCTCGCAAAAAGGGCAAGCTGTCTCCGGGGCAGTCATTCCAACAGACATCTGCGGCGTTGCTCAAAAATCGGACCTGAGCCACCGCTCAGGAATGGTCGCGGCAGGGTGAGCCATATCATTTTCCTGGGGAAACCATAGCTTTTCCACATCGAACTGTTAGTTTGCCCCAGGGTTTTTTGTGTTGCGGATCTGACTCGTGAATCAATTTTTTTCAATGGGATATGCGATGGAATTGAACCATCATCAGCCCTAGAAAAAATTATCACCGGGATATAGAATTGGGGGGTATCAGCCCTAGAATGGAATTCAACCATCAAATGGGGATACAATGGATGATAGGGTTGCTCCCTGGCCACGCCAGATAGGTTTCGTGGTAAATTGGCAGAATATTCGGTAAACGTACATTCTCCGAATTGGGAGTATCATTTACATGTAATTGGGTTGAGCACCCTGAGCACCCTATCAGACCCCATATTTGTTGTTGGAATTTGGGTTTTGATTTCAGCAACAACATCAACAAATGTAACAATTGGAGATAATCATATATGCAAGGATGCATGTATATATATATAGATACATGTAATCACCAACTATGATATAGATAATGTGTGTATATATATATATTTGTATTAAACCAACCGTTTTCCGGGAATGTAATGGGATATAATGGTATCATTCATCACTATGATATGGGTTTGCCCCAAAATGGTGCATGGGCCCACTATTTATGGCCAGTAAAACGTAAGATGATGATTTTCACCAGGGGATGGAATTTGGGATTTGGTACCATTTTTACAGACAAGCCAACTGCGGATTTCACCCAAATCAACTCTTCGTTTATCTAAAAATCACTGTGAATTGCAGCCTGATGCAAGTTCAGGCCGCGCACGTTTATTGGGTGCGTCAGAACATCGTGTACCCTGAACGTTCCATGATTTATCATCATGTTCCCCAGACTTGATTAAGGGTGTATCCATTTTCAAATCCATATCCCAACCTATGGGGATTCTTTCACCATACTTGATGCTGCGGTTCCACTTCATATAGGGGTTCTATCCTCACTTCTGGGGTGAGATCCCCATGATATCCATCAAAACATCACCCAAACTGCCGCCCCAAGTTTTGCATCAAGAAGTCACCATGAAAAATGCAGTTTTCGGGGGGTTCCAATCTCCTAGTTGTCACTGGATTGGTTGAAGGGAAAATCTACAGGAAACCATGGTTTTTCCCATCCAATACGGGGTTTCTAAATCTTCCCATAAACCAATCCCCATAAACCAATCCAATGAAGTTATCAATCACCCAGCTGATTTCCGCTCGCGGAACCCTGGCGCCAACTTCAATCGACTGTCCAATTTCCTCCTGCACTGATTGATTTTAGGATAAACCTGGACAGATATGGCAAACCTCTTAACTTCATGGGGGGTATGATCTTCAATTCACTATCCAAATACATCCAAATGCTAAATTGGGCAAGTTGGGAACCAAGGTGGGGATTGTGACATTTTTTGTTGGTTTGCCACATTTGGGCTCCAGCAATGGGGTCCAAAATGGATACCCCAACCCATGGCAATTCTTCATTTGGAACATGAGGTCGTAAGCAGTGAGTTCTGACCTTTTTTCCTAACATTCTCAGACACACCCACATCTACACGTCATGGTAGTTGATATGTGTAATATATCATAGAATCATATATATATATAGATACAGTTATACCCATCATCAGTGGTCTTGCATTTTGACCATCCAACTGCCGAACATGTGGCACAAAAAGTCTTCCTGGTTGGTTGTTTCAAACTTCCAAAAAATATGATCGTCGTTGAGGATCAAAATAGAAAAAGAAATGTCCTCTGGTAATGAACCGTGGCAATGGACAATCCCCACGTTAGTTGAGGGATTTCCCATTGCAGCCACGTTTGACCATTATACCATTGTTATACCATTATTATCCCATTATCATCCCATTATGATCCCTGTCAAACCATATTAAACCATAGTAAGCCTCCATTTAGCTCGGGGAATTCCCATATTTTCCCATATGCTCCAATTCTTATCCCATTATTACACCAGTAAATTCCTATAAAACCAGTATCATCCCGTTGTCATCCCTATTAAACCATATCAAACCATATAAACACTATAACACCATATAAACCCATACAAAAATGGTTTCGTTTGCTCAATGAAGGTGAGACATGGCAAAAAGCTCCAAGTTCCATGCTGGGGGTGGAGGAAAATATATAAAGCCAAATTCACCAACCAACAATTATTATACCATTATCATCCCAATTCTATCCTCATATATTATCCTATTAACTACTATTTATCATATTTCCCACTATTTTCAGACACTACAGGGATTTCCCATGTTTTTCCATATGTTCCAACTATTATCTCACTGTTTCTGCCATTAAATCCCTCTAAAGTCGTTGCCGCTCCGTGTTTTCTTTTCGCGTTTCTTCTCCCCGACGTCCTGCGCACAATGCGAGCAGAAGTGCTGCTGACACTCTCCGCAATGCGCCGAGGTATCCGACAATCCACAGCCGCAGCCGTTACCTGGGCAATGGGAGGCTTTCCAGAAAGATATCATGGGATTTGCATAGTTTTATATGGTTTTATATGGTTTTACATCGTTCTATATGGTTTAATTAGGGATGATAATGGGATGAGAATGGAATAATAATGGTATATTAGTGGTACTAGTTTAATGGGACAATAATGGGACTTCAATTGATATATCATCGTGTTGAAGATTTCGCCCTATTTCCAGTGCCAAAATGCTTTTTACGGGAACATCTGCAGCGGAAAGCATGAAACTGGCGAGTCTTTTAATCATTGCAAATAGATGGCAAACTACTGTACAAAAAATGCCTTCAATGCTGCCATAATAATATACCAGTGACCTTCACATTATACCATCACAATTATGATATTATATAACATATTATGATTACATACTTGGATGTGTATTAGAGTGAGTGACTGGCTAATTTGCATGGTGAGTTCACCGAGTTGTAAATTGATTGTAATGAGGTATACCACAGTTCTGTATAAATCGGAGTTGCTAACCACTTACCAACTGGGATACACATCCCATTGCTGCTTTCAACGGCAAGAATGGCCATGGATGTCACCATCACTTCAAACACCTTCCTGATCCTTCCTGGCTACTTTGTCCCGTTGAACTTTGCGAGAAAAAACATATTCATCGTGGGTCCTAATCATTCCAGCTATGGATGAAAACAACAATGGTAGCAACAAATGCCATCCGCTAATCAGAGATGACAATTCAACATACCCCATTTGTGCATGATTATCATTGATTTTCCCATAAAAACCCTCCATTTCCAGGGGCTTCCCGGGCAGCCACGTCTACCAGGGGGTATCCAATTTAGGCACTTCAAAAGATTGCGCGATTCATACTGCAAACAACCCAAATCTGCGGGGTCCTGCGTCTTGAATGAACTTTGCCATTGACCAAACGTTGTCATTTCACACCATCCCACCTAGGGGTGTACCAAATAATCAACTTTAATCAGGGATGGTTTATGAACTTGGGTTTACCACATGATTTTCAGCAAGTTTGCAATTTTGGCATGGAACCCAAATATGAATTCATGAAACTAGAATTGCAAGTTTGGGGTGCAGCTCAAATATCTGCAAGAAGCAACCAAACAAGCTCCGCTATCGGGGCGTGTTTGAAAATTGGTATACCATCAAAATTCCAATTTTGATAGGGAAAATTATGATTGAGCTGTGGATATAGGGGTTTTTCTTTTCTTGAAATCATCAGGTACCGACGGTACCGAACTGATATCATATTGTTGATTCATACAGCCCATTACATCCCCACTACTTGGAGGATCATCCTATGTAGTAAGTGGTTCGTGACTGGGGTTGGTTTAGCCACTTATAAATGGGATAATCTACTGAATGGGGACTTATTAACCAGGGTTATAAATCCACCATAAATACTTGATCTTGCGAGCAAAACCTCCATTTGTAAGGGATTTCCCAGCCAGCCATGTTGACTACCAGAGGATATATCCATGAATATTGCATCAATTCAATACTCCAGTATACCCCATGAATAGTCCCATTATCCCTATTATACCACCATTTTCTGTTATTATCACCATATACCGTGATTAAAAATCCCATGATCGCTTTCTGGGAAACCCTCGGACCAAGCCACAAATGTGGAATTCTGCCGTTGCCAGGCGCAGCAAATGACCCTGGGAAGACACGGCTCGTAAGTGTTTGATATTCCTGGGTAAGAAGTCCCCATTCAGTAGGTTGTCCCGTTTTCTTAGGGGCTAAATTAACCCCACCACTTACAAACCACTCACTACATGGGATGATCCAAGTATATCTATCTCTCTCTCTCTCTATCTATCTATATATATATATATATCTAACATACATATCTGCCGGAATTATCACAATTCACTAACCTGAAAATAGCATCGAATAGCTGAATGTTGGGCCATTTGTGGATGATTTTTTATTCTCTAGACCATCCAGTGACGTCACGACGTGAGGTCATCAATATTCATCCAGACATCTATATTAATAACATAGTAATAACATAGTAACAACATAGTAATAATATTCTATATGTATACCACTGGGTATGGTCTTGGGGCATTAAAAAAAGCGGGCCCTATATTTACCTTTTTGCATCCCTGGGAGGTGCTCTCCGCAACCCACTGCAGCAAATGAACAAATGCTTGACACTCCGTGCCAAAGGCATCCCAAATTATCGGTATGCCTCATTGAAACAAAAAAATATCGCCCAAATGTGGGGGCTTCCTGAAATGTACCAGAATCCCACCGTTTCTTTTTCAACTAAACCTCCGGGAATCAAACGTGGCAATTGGAAATATCTATAAATGGAGGTTTATAGCTGGGAAAGTCATCTATAGTGGATTTTCAACTAAACTATGTTTCATTACCGGAGGCTATATCCCCTGGTAAACTAACATAACTATGGACAATCACCACTTTTAATGGGAAATTCCACTATTTCAATGGCAACTTTCACAATGCCACCATCAGCTCCGCGTTCCGGGCCTGTGGACACAAAGGAGCCTCCAGCATTGTCAAAGGCCACCACACCTCGGCCATCTTGTGATGCCATAAGGCCATGGTCAACGTTGGGGATGGTCTTACCCCATTATGTATACATACATTATATAATATCCCCTTATAATCTCCATAATATGTGTATATATATATATATGTATATATATATATATATTAAACCTATTAACTATTATTACCCATATATTATCATATATCATCCATACACTAACTAGAAATTCATCCATGGATTGAACTAGTTGGCTACTCATTGGCTACTCATTGGCTCTACCACAAGGCATCGGCACCGAAATCGGCGGCTTGGAACTGGAACGTGATCGGCTTGATCCTTTTCGGCAACCCGGAGAAATAGCAGCACCTCCGAAGTATTGCCTGGTCAAAAACCTGGATGATCATCCCAGTATTTCCCCGATATGTTTGATGCCCCCAATTTTTTGGGCTCCAAAATCAAGAGATCCAATACCAAAGTATGACTTTTCAAGGGAATCTCATACTAGAGGGAAGGGATTGATTGCTCATCATACCTGGTCAAGGAGTTCCTAACCTGGCATCGCATCTTTACGTTTTGATTCGAGCATCCACAAGGCTGCTTCAAGATCCCTGCATCTTCAAACAGGCGTGCCACAAATGGCTAATGCTAAACATATCAATAATGTCTTTGTGGTAACAATAGATTCAATAGATTCAATCCGGTTTGGCATGCTACGTAAGATCATTGATCTATGGGTTGTTCCAAGATTGTTTTCCCCCTGTTTATGAACCAGTAGGAAATGGATTACTATGAAACATCTAAACCTCAGTTGTTAAACAACCACCCCTGTTGCACCAAACAAGTATGAATCAACCTCAGATTATAACAGCATATAAACCTCAAATAACCTGTTACAGTACCACCCCCGAATTGTCAACAACCCCCGGATCGACACCCTGGTTGTTTTGGATCCATTCCTGACTTAGCGCGTCAAATATTCAAGGTACTTTATGATCAGGGGATAGAATACAAACCTTACATACCCTATTAATCCACAAGAACGGTTCATACCCTGCTACAAATCCATTTTTACAAACTGTAGCTATTAACACATCATGACATATCTACAGTAGAAACACTAGTTTGAAGTAGATTTGATATTCATAGCCCTGCATCTACATGTGGATCCATATTGATAGACTTTGCTATTGAACTACCATGCCTGTAGTAATCTGCAAAAAGATAGAAAATCACTATATTTTACCAACTTCAATCTTTTGGGGGTTGCTAATATCTGGGTTTGTCTAGAAGTATGGTACCGAAAATCGCGTAGTTTATCACCAGCTTCCCCATTCAATTGCCATTTTGGGGGTATACACCATTTTCAGACAAACCCGAATATCAGTTACACCCAAGTATCACCTGTCTATATATCCCCTTGATAATCCAGAATTTCCACATTCAATTCCCAGAATGGTGGAGGTTTAGAACTCGATTATATCCCCAATAAAACAACCAAAACCACCAAAATGAAAAACATCTTCCTTTTTTGATTCCCAAATCGTATAAAATTTCCCATTGGGAATGTAACACAATCATGGCCTCAGAAAATCAAGGATAACTATAAAACAAATATCTATGGTGGAGATATCAAACTAGTCAGGTTTTTCTAATGGGCCAAGTAAACCATTAGGCGCAAGTCCCTAGGACTGGTAGAGGGCGTCCCTTTTTCGATTCCCCAAGTAGATCCAAGTAGTGGATTTCCTAAAATGGAGGTACCAAAAAATGGATGGTTTATAATGGAAAATCCCTGTAAAATGGATGATTTGGGGGTACCCCCCATTTTAGGAAATCTCCAAGTAGTGAAACAAATCATGAAACCAATCCGGTAGTCCCTCCCCGAGAGCTATCGTCAAAGCCACGAGTGAGTCTCCAAAGCTCACCCGGCAGCTATCCTTCCGCCGCGTCTCAACCTGGCGGAGTTCACTGCGGCATCACAATTTTTGGGGGCTTTGAAGCATCAAACCTATGGGGATCTGATGGGGATCTGATGGGGATCTGATGGGGATCTGATGGGGATATGATTGATAAATGATTGATAAATGATGGGAATAGATGGTGATAAATCGTATGGGAATATGACCACAATGGTTTGATCGGGATAGGTGGTTGAGCCCCTGAAACATAGGACAGTCAATAGAAAGCAAATCAACCCATTCCAAGAGTTGAACATAAACCATGGTTGAAACCACCAGCCAAGAAATAGTTGGTCAGGTGTCATATTCAGATACCGTCTGATTATGGATTGACAAAACACCAATGGACAGTAACCGGAGGATTCATCAAAAGAAACTGGAGCATTCCTATCGTGGATTCCTGGTCTATCTATGGAGATCTATAGGATTTAATCTATGGCTATCTTGAGCAAATTCACTGAGGATTCCTATCGTCCACTGGAGGCTTAACCAATGAACATAGCAATTCTGGAACGTTTGAGCAAATCCAGGGACTAGCAGGGACATACTACAGTGTATATATATTGTCGCATAGTGATCCCCACAATGGATATATTACAATCATTGTAATATGTATATATGTATATATGAACGTAACTATGAAAATCATATTCTCTCTAGGCTATAATATGAATATATACAGAATACAAAACAAAATGTATAATTATGGTAAATATAACAAATATCAACTAATATGAAGTATCGTACATATATAACTCTCGATCTATAGCATTGTAATATAAACTCATTATACTATCATGGGTATGATCTATGATCATAGTAATCGGTATACTATGGATATCATTGTAATATAATAGTGCATGAATATCCAATACTATCAATATGTAACTACAGTAAATATCATAATATCAACCAATATGAATTATGTAAAATATATAGCTATAGTACGGTAGTACTATAATATAAACACATAATATCTCATTATATGTAATATAATGCGATATTTTACTAGAATAATATACCATAATGGGTATATTACTATTGTCAAATAAATATATATAGTATATCATAGATTCTTAAATATCAGCTAAGGCTAATATTGACTGCAGTACATAACTAAGTACTATAGTACTGTAATATGAATATGTTGCTATGGTAATCCCGTTCGATACCGATACCCATTATGAAAGAAAAAAATATGAAAGTAGCTATATATAATATTCTCTATGATGGCTAGAATATAAAATAAAACAATATATAAAGCTATAGTATATAAAATTAAAACATAAAATCAACTAATGTTAAGTATATTATCTGCACAACTATAGATAGAACTACAGTAAATATCAAAATATCAACTAATACAAATTTATAGCTATAGCACGATATAGTACTATAATATAAACTCATAATATCGCATTGCATGTAATATAACATAATATGTTACTAGTATCGTACACAAAATTACTATATAAATAGAGTGTATCATAAATATAAGCTAATATTGACTGTAGTAAATCTATATATAAATATATAGGACTATAAGAATTGTAATATACTATCCTTAGAGTATTCCGATGGTATTGGCATATAATGGAGATATCTCAATATATCCATGATATAGTAATATATATATAGATTATATTCATGAATATCATGGGTATGTATATATATAATTAACATACCAACATATCTCGATATATCCTAATATATCCCAATATATCCATAATTTCCATAAGATTATAATATATTGATAATATCTTCATGGTATCATTATAAATCCGATAGCCATCATCGGAAACCGAAACCGACGGTTGCGCCGAAACGCCTTGCCCACGGAGCCCAGCAGCTGCGCCATGCTGGGCTTCCAGGTGACGCCCTCGACCTCCGCTGGAAGCCACGGCGACACGCCGTGGGAGCCGTTAAGGTGGTGCATGGTTTCTCATAAGCCGTCCTTTCATTGATGTTACGACATGAGGTCATCATAATTCATCCATCTATATATATAGTTTATGTCTCTCTATGTAGAATAATGACATAGTTACAATAACAATAAAACAATAAGCTATGTGCATGCTACTGACTATGGCTTTGGAGTGTGATAAGCCATATTTAATACATGCATCTCAGTTAGGAAGTGGTTGGTTACCCCATGGCCAAAGCCGCATTCACAAACCATATCAGGAGGTTTCGTAAAATCGGGCATCTCATTTTAATGGCAATTGGACATCCCCTATAAATGGAGCTTTTAATGGGAAATCATCTATAAATAGTGGATTTTCCATTGCCATGTTTGATTGCCGGAGGGTACTCACATGGTACTCACATGGTTTAATGACTTGGATGATTTGGGGTACCCCCATGCTTTAGGAAACCTCCATAGACCCGTTATGGGAGTCACTATGAGAACAACGATGATGTCTATATATACATATATATATATATGTTCATATGTATATATATATATACCCCCAGGCCGGGGGTGCCGCCCAAAGCTTTATCATGTGACCAACTCTTTAGGTTTTATTAAGGATTTGTTTAGGGTTTCTTTAGGGTTTATTTAGG
>BGPT01001687.1:0-15431 GCA_003297045.1 Symbiodinium sp. clade C Y103 | reverse complement strand
AATGGTTTTTACCACGTCCCCGGATGTATGTTGATGATGATGTTGATGTTGATGATGTTGATGTTGATGATGTTGATGATGTTGATGTTGTTGATGATGATGCTGATGTTGATGAAATGAGTAGAAATGAGGAAGTAAATTTTCGTCATCCATTTGCCCAAATGGACGACACGGAGAATCTCACAAAACATTGGCCCTGCGCGGTCAAAACGCACTTTCCTGGGCAGCCCATCCGTCCTGGCCGTATATATACACATATTGGAAAATTCCAAATAGATAGAAAAGAAATGAAAAGAAACATTATATAATATATGACATTATATTATATCAAAATCCCATTCACAAACCATATTCTTTAGAGAAAGCCCGGTCTTCTTTCCATTCACGACCAGGGCCTCATCTTGCAGGTTGGGCTCCCATGGAAGCGTATCAGGCACGGAACAAAGCCGCTGTACCTCCCAGCGGATCGGGCAGTGGATGGGCAGCAAACACGGGCATAGAAAGGGGATAGTTCCTTGGGTGAACATAGTCACTGAACCAATGAACTTTTGGATTTAACTATTTAAAGTACTGATTTTCACAATAGGGGCATATCCAAGTGGGAAAAGTGGGATACATGTATATCCAACAAAATTATATCTGGGCATGTGTCCAAATTGGGGGTACCTCAATTTTTGTAAATTTGTAGAGGGGGGAATGGATAGGCATAGGCCATAGGATCTTCGGGTTCTAAATTTTGAGACACCCCCAAATTTTTGGGTCCATCTGTAAACCGGTGATGTTTCATCTCTCCAAACTGAGATACATCTATCCAAGAACTGTCTCAATGTTGGTTAAGAATCTCTTCTCTTCTTGATTCAAGACCCCTATTTAAGAAAAAACTCCATGAGAACATAGTATCATCATCATCATCATCATCATCATCATCATCATCATCATCATCATCATGAGGAACTATCACTATCATCATCACCAACAGCCTTTTTTGGCCTTGTCATCCTTTTGCAAAATACCCACAGGGCTGGCTCGGTCAGCCTGCCTCATCCAGGTCTAGCCTTCGTACCTTCACTAGATGTCCTTGCTGAAAGTTGACCTCAGCTGAGCCAAAGGTTTTGGGAAGGGGCAAACCCCAAAAAAGTGGTATCGGCAAACCATGATTGTCCATCCAGCAAACAAACATACAAGTAGCTGTGGATAATTGTCATCTTTCTAGATGCTTGACCTACCAAAACTAGTGATTTTCGATAGCTGTGTCAAATTGCCAAAGGGTAAGAGAAAAAAGGCTGGTAAATTCATGAAAATTCCTGGTTGATTCTTACAACTCATCCTACATGGGCAGTGTTCAAAACCCTGATTCTTGTCCCTCTATACTGGTTGGTTGAGGAAGGGATTCCCCGTTCATGGATTGTGACAATCCCCATGTAATAATCAACCACCAGGGCTTTTGAACATGAATATCCTCGTGAATATCCCTATGAATTTCCTATTAAATCACGAGAAAAATCACACTGCTCACGTGGACTGAAGCCCCGGTCCCTGGCTACATCTGACACTGCGCCAGCAGACACGATCTGTGGTGCTAATATCCTCGTCCACCTGCGGCGTGCTGAAATGATCACATAGTCGAGTCTACAGTTGCAATGTTTAGTTTTTTGAGGAGAAATAGAGGGGCTGGTTTGGTATATGGTTTACTTTAATCTATTCTATTTTGTCATCACCTGTAAAGGTTGTATTTCATGGGTAGACCCCTGTATTTTAATCAACCAAGCAAAAGAAAAAGGACATCCATGGTAGCTTGACTGGGTTTCAAAACCCCTGGGCATGTTTCATGATCCCAAAAAATCATTGTCCTGTTCACCCATGCGTTCCTTGTTTCACCACAGAAATATGCTGGCTAGTGGGTATATCCCAGTAGTTCAAAGTTACAGTAAATCATATTTCGAACCGCCTATCGGTCTTATCACCAGCCTCATTGGTCATATATCCATTATATCTCTCATTTTTTCTGCGAAATATATCAAATACATCCTCTTTTGACCATGATGAAAGGGATAATTTCGGTGACCCTCTGAAACCATCGATTCTTACAGGCCTTGTGAAGGTATTTCAGTTGATTTAGAATCCCCTCCACTGAGCTATCCTTTAGCATCACCTTATAAGATTCGACCGAGCTGGGAGGGCATCCCCAGCTGTTGGCTGCTACCTCATCCAACGATTCTAGATTCTAACACTATAGATATATCATGATATATCCACCATCTGACAGCTTAGTTGTAAACCAAAGTTACCTATCATTTATACACATGATATACATTTTGGGATGAAGATCCCCTCCCATCTAACCCATCTCATGTCTCATTTAATCAATTGCTATCCTTCTCCATACAAACACAATGTTCAAACAAGATCATTTTCTTCAATCCTTGTTTGAGCGTGTTTGAACATATACCCCAACATTTGTAAGCGGGAAAACTGGATGGATAAACCATGAAATTTTGGTGTACCTTTTTCTCAGCTCCATATCCAGTTCGAGTTTTCCAGGAAAATCCGATTATTTGGATCCATTTTGCCAACATGTTCACATGGTTTTACCATTTTCAACAGCAGCGTCAAAAAAATGGGTTGCGAACTGGTTCTACTGCTTTGTGAACATCGTTGTTCCAATCATGGATAGTTGGCGGATCCTTTTTCAATAGCTTAGAACCCCAATATGGCTCTATCTGAAGAATGGTGCATACCCCAACCGGCTGTTTTAATGGGGAAAATGATGATCAACCGTTGGATTCAGGGGTACCCTATTTTCAAACCCACATATTGCATGATATCGTATCAAGTTGTCATCCCCAGTATCATCCCATTGAATCCCCATCAGTTCCCTAGTCTTGATGATAACTTACCCAAAGTTTATATATCTCCCCATAATACTTGATTAAGTCCTCTATAAAATCCAATGTTATATCATTCAATCCGAAACGAATCTCTATATTCTCTATGAATCCCCTTGAAATCCCATAAAATCCCAATCAAATCCCACCATCTCGTTAAATCCCACTAAATCCTCATTATATTCCCATGAAATCTCTTGAAATCCCATTTAACCCAAGTAAAACCCCAATTGATCACAACAAAAATTCCAAGAATTCCATAAATCATCATAAATCTCATTAAACTATATAATAGCTAGACTAAATCACCAGAAAAGCAATAAACCCATGGGTTTCTTTTTTGTAACACTGCTCGCGACATCTTTTGATGTCTCAGAATGGCACCTCTTCGAGCATCGACAGCGGCCAGCGCCACCAGTCTGAACGATCAGGGGTATAGACCTGGGCCGCTGAGGGATAAAAAGGAGAGAGAGACATGACATATGTAGACACACTATCTATCTAACTAACTATTTAATTAACTAATCTAATCTTGTCTCATCTTGGCCAACCTAATCGAATCTAATCTTATCTTATCTTATCCAACCCAATCTAATGGAATGTAATCTTATCTTATCTCATCTTATCCAATCCAATCTAATCTAATCTGATCTAATATATCTCTATTGTCAACGCACGGAGCGGGACCTAACCTTGCAGTCCTGATAGGGGGTGTTGATCTCGTGACTATCATGTATCGGTTCTTCGGAACTAATTAGACCGCATAAACACCGGGCACAATTGACCTCTTTTTGTGCAATAGAAGAAGTTGATGTGAATATGTATTCCATTGTGAAACACTACATTATTCAGAGCCAAACTTGGTCCTCAAACGCTTCGATTTGGAAAGAACAAACCAACCAACAAAAACACGGTGAAATCATGAGGATGCCCCAATTGCTAAAGGGGACCGGGAGAACATGTTCCGAAATGGTACATATCTTGGGACGTGGGGATAAAATGAACTATATGCTGTTCTATGCTGTAATGATCAGCCAGACATATCATGACATTTTTTTAATATTCCCATATGGAGGATTCCTAAAATAGGGGTACCCCTAAATCATCCATTTTAATAGGGTTTTCCCTTATAAATCATCTATTTTGGGGTACCCCCATTTTAGGAAACCTCCATATTTGTTTTGTTCTGGCTGATGTTTTATTTTCACATCTGACAGCTGAAATAAGGCCGGGAATTCCCGTCATTTTCGTGACCATTATTTCGATGAGGTCATTGCATCCAGAAATGATGGTTTTCCTCATGTGCTTTCCATAGGGGTTTTTTAACATCTGGATTCCCTGCTATGGTTTACCATCTGGATTTTTTTCTGGATATCCCTGTGGTTGGTTACTATCCCCATGATCTTATAATAGTAACAGAATGGGTATCCATAGTAGATAATACTATAATTATAATGGTTCCCCATAGTAGATGGTATAGTCCCTAATGGATCTTATAGTTATAATGGTTCTTATCCAGTTATGATGGGTGGACTTCCAAACAGAATAGATGCCCTCACCAGTCCCATGAACCGTCCCTGATGTATCACCAGATGAAGATTGCCCTCCACCAGTCGCCAACTGTTCTTGTTGCTGGTGGATCCCCCCCAAGTGGGTTATCCCATATATAGATGGCTTATAACCATTTGTAACTTTGGTTAGTAACCCGTTCAGACATGGGATGATCCTCCAAGTACCCTTCGGACATGCAACATAACTATTGAACATGCCCATTGTTCTAAAAATGGTAAAAGTCAAACTCAATGGACCGTGGCTTCCATAGCTGGGTTCCAAAACATGTCCTCCCTGTTGACATCAGCCTAGCTCCAGCACCATTATTCAGAGGTTGAACTCCCTTCAAGAGGGGAGAAGTCTCTGTGGTGACATCCCAGCTGGAAATCATCCATTTTTCATTATTTTTCATGCTGCGAACTATATGGGCTGATGATTTCTGGGGAAATCTCTGCGTTTTGGTGCCATAATCACTTTTTTTGGGCAGACCCTTGTTGGTTTCATAGCTTTTTGCCAGTGAATCCCATGTTGATGAACTTGCAGTGTTTTCCATTGCGATACGCCATCATTCCTGCGTCTCTTCATCAATTTCCAACCATCATTGTTCACATTTCCATCATAACCTCCCCAAACACAAACTTTCAAATGTTCCCATCCTTTTCTTGTTGCCTTCCTGCAAATCCTCAATTTTTTGGCAAAGTGTTACCCAGTTCTCCACTGGCTTTTACCGGGTTTCATTCACATGTTCATCATTTTTCCACCATTCTTTCTTCAATTCTTCCCAACATGTCCACCATTTTCTCAAATTTCTCCACTTTTTCCCAAGTTTCCATCATTTTGCCCAACTTTTCCCTAAATTTGCCAGCCTTTTCCCCCGGGTGCCCGGTGCCCATCCGCCGCCACCGCGCTTTCGTCACGGCACCGCGTAGTAGTTCTCCGCGGCGCTGCGCAGCTCCCCGACGGAGCCCAGAAGCTGGGCTTTGGAGGAGTTCCAGTGGATGCCACTGGCATCGAAGACGCGCTTGGCCTCCTGATGGGGATGATCTATTGGGATGTTTTTTAAAATACAAACAAACATGAACTATCTCATATATCTATTGGGAGATATTGATTAGTAAATAGGAGTATACTCCATGTGGTATATTTATTAATCCTTATATCCATATGGTATATCATATGGTAACACAGCTATATATATATATATATACAAGGAAGTTTGATCGGTAAAACATGTGTAGAACAAAAAATATTGATATATTAGTATTGGATAGTATTGGGATATTCATTGGGATATATGAATACACTTTAACATACTCTTATTGGTAGATGGTACATATATTAATGGAATGGTAGTACATCAATAGGGTATACTAACACATATATCAAACAAACCATTGGTGCATTATTCTTACATATATTGTAGAAAGGCAATGATTCTACATTGTATATATATATATATATGCATACATTGTAATTTACAGGGACATATATTTGATGGGAATTATTTGTGGAGATGGGGCTTTTATAATACCAACCATGATGGGCATATATTTCTTGGGATATATCGATGGTATATGCTATTCATCATAATCTGCCGATACAGGTTGTCTTTCATGGGGTGAACCCTCTATGAATCAATCAGCCAGTGGGAAATGGACATCCAATGGATTTTACACAATGGATTGTGATCATCCCCAATACCCCCTGGTTATTTAATATAGCCATGGAAAATCTCCTAGAATTTAAATAAAAGGAGGTTTCAATGGGAAAATCATCCAAAATTAACCGTTTTCCATGGCAATGTTAAATAACCACAGGGTAACCATCAATCAACAGGGCTTTTGAACACTGCCCAATCAAAAAATAGTTTGTGAGCGGTGAACCCTCCATCACGCCATAACGCCGTCAACGGTACCGGTCACCCTGCCGAATAGGGGTTGGAAGATTAATTTCCACGAACATAATTTGCACTTTTCAGGGTCAAACTGTAAATTTAGAGGGTAAAGCCAAGATCCAATCGCAACTGTAGCTGGTGAAATCCCCATCGTGTCGCCATTGCTGTAGCAGTTGTCTCGGTCTCCTCTTCACAAACCAATAAGTATATCATATTCCCATTGCATTGCTATTATTTATATATCCCACCATTGTTGGTAAACCCTTTGATATCCAATATCATTATGAAACATATTATAAAATAGTAATTACTGTAATTACCCTTTATATATGGAGGTGTCTCAAAATGGGGGTACCCCCAAATCATCCAAGTCATTAGGCAATTTTACGATTGAAACCCATGGTTTTGGGGATCCACCATTTGAAGAAACCTGCATATAGTAACAATAATACTGTGGATGGAAGAAATCCTGCACCAGCTGGTAGACGGTTTATCGAAACATCATCCCATTTTTTACAATGTTTCATAGTTTACCCACAGGTACCAACTGGTGCAGGATTTTGAGGGATTTTGTCCATCCACAGTATCATGTACCCTCTATATACCCACTGGTAAACTAACATAGCTATTGAAAATTGCCATTTATAGTGGATTTTCCCATTAAAAATTGTGATTTTCCATAGCTATGTTAGTTTACTGGAGAGTATCCCATATCTCGGTCTCCTCTTCACTGGTATTCCTGATCTTCACCAGCTGCCCCTCAGCGAAGGAGTTCCTTCGTGAGTCTTCTCGGTCTATGACCTGAGTTCGCCAGATGTCCCACTGGGATTTCACCCGCAAAAACGGGGATCCAATGGGGATTTCGTGGGAATAAATCTGATTTACAGCTGATTTATGACAGCGAAGTTCGTTTATAACTCCAATAACTGTGGTTTGTGGTACTTATCACTTATAACTATAGTTTATGTGGTTTCTAAACCAACTTATAACCAGGGGCCCCATATTGTAGGGGTTGTAACCAGGAAAAATAGGTTAGCATCGTGGGAATTCAACCAGGAAATGTGGGTCTTAAGATATCTTAACCATCAAAGTCAAAGATAGGTTGCAGGTTGTCGTAGGTGGATGTACTCATCATTGGTGGAGCTTGTAACCATCCAACATATGGGGATATAGTCTATAATAGTCCATAAATGATGCTTGATGAGTCATGAAATAGGGAGTTATGAATCTGCAATTTACCTGCTTTATTGGGCATTCTGAAGATTCTGAACGAACACAGAATCGGGCTTCCTACTTGCAAACTAGTACAATGGTATGTGGGTTAATATGGATTACAGCTAGGTTAATCAACCATTAGGGTATTCCACATCCCACTGTACTGCTTGGTTTATCGCTATTGGATCCTTTAGGGGCATGGGATAGGGGGTTTATAGGGTTGGAAAAAGTCGGTTTTAAACATGGACTCAAATGGGTTGCTATACCTAGAAGTACATTACTATGTACCTTTTCATAATGGTTGTCAATAGGTACTGGATCCGAATACCCTGCAATTTTGTTCTTGAAGTTCAAAAAAATAGCAACCTCTTCTGCATTTCAACAAACCCTAGTAAACCAGATGATATAGCACGCCACTGAATAGCAAACCAAAAGTTCGGTCAAATTTCGTGGGGAAAGGTCCCATCACCCTTCAACGACTAGAATTCCAGACATTGAACCAGAGATCGTACGACATCTTTTCAACAAACCAACCCATGTTTGTTGTGGCTGAGTCAAAAAAAATCAAACTCAAGCAGAGGGGAAAAAAAACCAGCTGGCTGAACAAAACAACATCTCTATTTTTTTGGTCAAAAACGAGATATTCAACAAACATAGGGATGGGATGGGTCATTCTTGGTACTTCAGCATCCAAGTCCATCCCTGAAGGTCCAGCAACCCTCATGATGAAAGACTCGTTGGGAAACATCATTGGGTTAGGAAACACTAGCTTCTGTTTCATGGTTTCCAAAAATGATGGCAATTTAAAACCGAAGGAGCCACCAACCAGTTTCATTACTAGTCTTACGGGTTATATAACCATGACCATTCTCCGCGTTTTTGGTTGGTTCCCATCTCGATAACCGCGGTTTCCCCTCTCATTGCATCATGTCGCTCGAGTTTGTCCGAAAATAGGATACCCCTAACTCAGCATTTTCCCTATTAAAATAGCCACGTGGGTGTGCCTGAAAATGGGGTATACATAGTATACCTTCTAAATGGACATTCCAAAGGGACAGTTATGATCAACCATCAAAATTGGTGGCACGCTATGTTCAGACAAACCAAATTCATCCAGATTCCAGGATTCCAGGGGTCCAGCGTGCTGCTCCCGTTTTTGGGCTCGGCAAAAACGACGCAGCAGCCCCAGACCCAAAGATTGAAACCCAAACAGTGACTGCTGTTGGGAAATAGTCATTTTCAGGATATACCGATATACCCAATTTTGAGACATGAAGGTTTCCTAAAATAGTGGTACCCCAAGTCACCATAGGTTTCAATACTAAAATGGTCATCCATAACTTGGATGATTTGGAGCTACCGCTATGGCTTAGGAAACCTCCACATATCGCCATCTCTTCCCATCTCTTCCCACGTTGCGACATGTCACCGGAAGTGTGGGGAAGGTTTTGAGACTGCGCGCTGCTCTCATGCTCGACCGGTGCTGACCGAAGCCCGGTGGTGCTAAAAAATAAGGACGCTAAAACTGCCGCGGTGGCCCGGTGGTGGGTGTCACTCATACTGATGTGTAGCGGGTAAAGGTGGTGGTTTGGGAAAGGTCACTTGGCAGCCAACTAGGCCAACTGTTGGGTTTATGGCGAATATACGGAACTAGTTAGCTAGCTTTATAAACCAAATTACGACTGGGACTCACCACCTTTTATGAGCAGTGGAAATAAAACCAACATGGGAAAAACCCGGTTATAATGGTTGGTTTTCATGAGAATTCCGAGTTCATGGATTGTGATAATCTCAAATGCAATCTCAGGTACAACACCCTGTCATCATCAACCATTTTTTTTTGAAACTACTCATGCGGGTTTGCCCTTAAGGATGGGGTACGGCCCATGTATTTACCACCAGAAGCATGTAGAACATTACTTTGCAAACCCTTGGACTTTGGGTACGTACCATATTTTGACTTGGTTGTGGCCAAGATGCGGGATACTCCGACCTTTGGTTTCCCAGAAGCCCGACTTTCCTAGGGCCCTAGGGGATATTTAATTGGAGGTCCCCATTACAACATCCTGTTTTCCTCAAGGTGTTGCGTCCTTTAAAACTGCAGGATGTGAGATGTTGCAGGAAGTTTTCCGCTTGAAACCCCGATATTTGTTGGTTTTTAACCGCCCAGTTTCCTGTAGATCCTCTAGATGTTCCTTGATACAACAACGAAACTTAAAATCTCTATCGCCACCCTAGACCTACTTCAGGCCCAGTTGAACCACAGATAGACTGGCAACTTCCAGATTTTTTCTAAGTAGCACCTAATCCCTGTTTTGAGGGCATTGTTTGATTCTCACTCCTATTTTTCTTGGCTTGTTTCACGATTTGTGTTAGTTCAATCGTCCAGTGAGGATGCCCCATGACTATACTGACTTGACACATCCCTTTTGGCTGACATGGAACCAAACATGCCATTCTTTGATTTCCTCCCCACGAAACATGTTTTGGGTTCCAAGTGAAACTTCTTGTGTGTTTCATGGGCTGTCATCCCTGATGTCCCAATACTAAGCACCTCTGCTGCGGTTTACCATCCACCAACCAAATATGTGTGGCCGCAAGAACTACTGATGTTCATGAAGCGGAACTTTAGTGGGACACGGAAAATGACCAATCATTCAATGGATTGGTTAATGGGAAAATTGAAACCGGAAACCCCTATTTTTTTTTGGGAAAATCCATGGTTTCCTGTAGATTTTCCCTTCAACCAATCCAATGAATCACTCACCGCAGCCTATGTGTTACCTGTTGAAAGAGTTTCCATCGTAAGGTACGGCGTATTGCCTGGAGGATCACCCCATCGCAAGTGCAAAAAATAACCCTGGTTTGTAAGTCCTCCAAGTGGCTTACCCTCTGGTAATTTGTTACCTATTGAACATGGCCATAGAAATAGTGGATTTTCCCATTAAAAATGGTGATTTTCCATAGCTATGTTAGTTTACCAGAGGGTATCTTATTCATAGGTGAACTAACCCCAACCAGTTGTGATTCGTGGACCTTCAAGTAATGAAGCAGCTATCCCAACCTCAAACTTCTGTCGCGCCACCGGGTCTACCTGGAGCATCAGCAGTGGACCCAAAAAGGTGTGCTTCTTAAGTCCTAAACCAATCCTATCTGGGTGAAACCCTCAGTACTATCCACACTTGCTTGATTCCCCTCCATGTTTGTTGTTGATACATCCAGAATTATCCAATCTACATCCGGAAACCGTGGCAATGTTGTGGATGACACCGTCCCATTTTTGTGCCTCATAGAAATCCAGTGGCAGGGCATGGTGTTTAGCCTGTTTAGTAAACCATCCCATCAGCCGCATCCTGGTGGTCACTTTGCACCATCCCAAATAATGTGGGTAAAACAATAATAAACCACCCATTTGGGAAGGGTTTATACCACCTATTTATGGTGAATTTGGGGATGGTTTATTATTGTTTTACCAACATTAGACATTTTTATGTGTATCCAACTCCAGTTGCCCCCCAATTATTCACCATGGTGACTATGGCATGTGCTGGAAGCCACATCAAACTCCTCATTTTGATCCCATCCCCTAATATCAAACGCCCGAAACCCGGATGAAAAACCCTGGTTTCCTTTGGGTGTGATGGGATCGGATGAAGATGTCCAGGACGCAAAAATCAAATCCCATTCCCCACATGACGGGTGATATCCCCATTGAATCTCATTTAGTTAAAGGGTTATGACTTTATCAGATTATATTTGATTATGCTCCCATGATTTTCCAGTGATATCCTAGTAAATATGTTCATATGGTTTTTGTTGTTCGCCTCCATTATCATTATAATGTTTATTAAATAGATAAATAGTAATCTATGATCTATGGTATACAATATCAAGAATTAATTGTCATTAATAGATAGATAGTAATATCATGTAATATCACTATGATCAATATGGGCAATTTCCTACAATAGGGTTACCCCAATAGCTGGATGGTTTTTTTTCAGGGCAAATCAATCCAGAGATATGGGTGATTTGGGGTACCCGCACTTTAAACTTTAGGAAACCTCCATAGACAATTATCACAAAGATAGTACTATCACATACTATCACCATGATCACTAATGGATACTAATCTATGGTCATATCACACATAGACTACAGTAACTCATCCCAGTTTTCCACTCATCCCTTCTCCTGAACTCCGAAACGTTGAGGACTCGACCACGTGCCCAAAGCACTCGGCGTTCTGTCGGGCGGTTTCCGCAGCGCGCTGCGACATTGCGAAGAAGTTGAGATGGCTCTGTCTAAAAATGGGGTACACCCATAAAAGGCTCATTTCATAGGGAAACTCATATTCATATTCAAAATAACCAGAGGATATCCCAATAAAATGGCTACTAAGTTGGTTATCCCTTAATGTCTGAATATTGGGAAACTCATAATTCACCAGAGGAGTTCGGGATACCCAATATCCAGACTATCCCAACTTGAGATACTCCATGAATCTCCTGATGGAAGATTTCGGATCTCCGTGCGGGATGAATCCGCGAACGAAAGAGATGGGTGGATGGGAAAAAGCCAATGGATTAAAACCTACGTTTCCACATTGTGGCTATTTGACAGGGTATTCCTTATTTTCAGACAAACCCATATGTATCCATATGTCATTCTTGTTCTTCAGATCCAAACCTCTTCAAGTGGTTGAGCTGTGATTCAGCTGCAACCAACAGGTCTGGGACGAGAATCTCTTCCACGGTGAGATACGGCTCAGACAATGTTCTATGATTCCGGCTACATCCGGGGCTTCCCGGTATGTCGAGTTTCATTTAACACAATCTTTTGGGGAAATGAGGGCATTTTGTGGCGGAAACCTGGAGGACGGACAAAAAAGCAGTCCACGAGTCTGTTTTAACCTGAGCAGTTTCGGAACCCCCGGTATTCGTTGAAGTTGAAGATCAAAGAAAATCAAAAAACCGGATTATACATCTGGTGTATTGGGGATTGCTTATACATCTATAAACTGGGGATGCGCAACAAACAACATCACTATTGCATCGGTTGCGGATGGGGAGAACTTGATGGAGTTGGCCGTGACGCCGAAAACTGGAAAGTTGTGTCAATGCCGGTACGAACTGAACGTTGATCCACTATCAGACCTGTCAAGTGTGGACCGCTTCTCTGGATGCATTTGGTGTTTGCTTTTAGGCTTTACCAGGTCAGATGATCCCAGTGCCATGACACCTCTGAGATTGCTCTTTTTCCAGCGGAGCATCACGTGCGACTTGGGTGCCAACTGTGCTAACTGCTTCGCATTCGCACGTCGCAAATGAAAACCGGCAAGTGCAGGGCTGATTTCCTGCAGAAAAGCTGGAAAAGAGATATAAGAAACAGATGTGTTTGAGGGAACTGGAATGACAACAGCAGTCCATCATGTGTTTCCTCAATGATCTCAGAAGTGGCTTGGAATTTAGCTGTTCCATGGCGCCAGGCTCCACGGCTGTTGTGCCTATTGATGGTGATGGGTTAAACTCGGGTGCCATCGATTGTTCAAGCTGGGCCTGGAGTTCTGCCCATTTTTGACTCATCCTTCAATGGTTTCTGTTGTTTCGATGGTTCAATCCCCATCTTTTGCGTCGAATCTCTGTGCTGCTTGAACCCCCATGAGTTGCTGCTGAAAAAACTCCGTGGAGAATCCATCTTTTTGTGGCTTAAACATGCTAAAAAATCAAACAATACCCATCTGTTTTGGTTTGATATCATCACTCTCCAAACTCACCACCTCAGTTGGCACTTCAGCTCTCGCTGGAAAAGATTGCACGCGTTGGAAGGTCCTGTCAGAAAATTCTGGCTGAATCAACAATCATTTTGGGACCTTACCCATCAATGAACATCAACAAGCATCAATTGGAATCTGAATTAGGATTCAAAAAGGTAAGTAGGCATCTTAGCCAATCATGGATGTATTGGAGGAAATCACGGGCTTAGATTCTGGATAGCAATGGATATTGACAGTTGATTTCCAGGGCTGCCCAACCTTGGATATGCCAGGCAACAATCATTGGGATCTGAACCAACGATACCATCCCCATCCATCCCCCAAATAAACATAGACCCTGCCAACAAGGAGTTGGAAGATTTGTTTCCAGGAAAAGTAAGCTATTTTCAGGGTCTATGTTCATTTGGGGGGTGTTAAATGGGTTTATTGAGGGTACAAGGCAAGCAAAATTGGAATGGGGAATCCAACTTTATCTGGCTCAAGCGTTGCCGACTTCACCCCAGAAAAAGTGACTGACTGGGGACGTTCGGCTTATATAGGAAGCATCATTTATGGTGAGATCGGCTGTATACTTCACTCAAAGGGGGTTTGTTGAAACAATATAAAAGCACAGACAAAACTATATCACAATTATCCATCCATCCATACATGTATCAAACATGCGATATGTGGTCAAATACAGCCATCACATGGGTTTGCCTGAAATTCGGGTACCCTGAATCCATTGATGAATCACCAATTTCCCAATAAAGTTGTGATCATTTTGGGGCGTACTAATCATTTTCAGGCACACCCAAATCGTAATGTTGGTTCATGATGGTTATTTATCCTAGCATGTAAGCATCTATATCCCATTCTATCTCATCACATCCCTATCGTTGATGCTTAAACCATCAGCCATCTATATCTTCATATATATCCCCTTAAGATTCCCACAAAATCCCAAATAAATCCCATCAAATTGGAATACAAGTTCCCAATTATATCCCAATTAAATCCGATGAATTCCTCACTACCATCCCATCTTTGCTGCTTGGTCCCCTCCCCAAAAGCACACCCACCCGCTGCGTGGCTCGCACCTTGGGCAAAGGCCACTCTTCGTGCTCAGGTGCTCGGAGACGGTGACGCCTCCGAAAAACCAGGGGAATCTCTTGGGATGATAATGGTCAACGGGTGGATGTTTATGGAGGGTAATAACTATAGTTAACTTGGAAAATACGTATTAGTAGAATAAGAATATGAATGGAAACATGAATTTTGATACCAGAAAACCCTTGGTGGACCATCCAGTTTTGATGGATAGTTCATTGACTATTGATGGGAATATCTAATGGGGAGGTTCATTGAGTATGAATCGAATATGAATGGAATATTGATATGTAACAAGCAAGTGTCATGTTCACAGTTAGAGGAATACTAATTTTGATATCCAAGTTCATTGAAGTATCTGGGAAAATCTGGAAAATCTGCTTATGGTTGGCCAATGCAACAGAACACGTTCCAAATGATACCAGGAATATCGAGGGCCAGATTTCAAGGGATATCAGCGAATTTGGTGGGATTTTCAAGGGATGATAAGAGGATTCATTTCCAATGAGAGTTTCTGGGAAAATCCAAAGAGAATGGGGAAAAGCAAATTATAAGCAAAATAAACAATATAGGAAAGGAAATCCTGGAGATTCGAAAAATTAGAGGTGATATCTTGGAAAACATAATAAAGGGGATATCGTAAAATTATGGGATGATAATCGGTAACAAGGGCCGTGGGATATAGCAGGGATGTAATGCGGATATCATTTGGATATAATGGGATGTAATGGCCGAATTAATCATCAACCAACTGTGTTTTGAAACAGCCCAAATGGGGAATAGAGGGCCATGCCTAAAGTGATTCTACCCCATAAGTTGGGAGTTAAACCCTCTAAATATGTAGCTATATACCAACGTTTTACAAAGAAAACTGGAATTGCACCATTGACGCTCTCACACATCGCACCAGAGTCTCTGTGCTGGAAAAGCAGCCGACCAGCTTGTGTGAGCTGCTAATCCACGTCTGTACACGGTCTACCAAAAGGACGGAAGCCTAAGTGACCGCACGCCGCACTTCTTT